>MU837037.1:68139-176702 GCA_029603245.1 Rhizopogon salebrosus TDB-379 | reverse complement strand
ATAATGCCGTTCTTGAACTTGCCACACTCGTGCAAATGTTTGTGCTGGGACCACGTCTCATCCTTAGCGTCCGAGAATATTACGCTAAGTGTCAAATCGCGGAGGAAGGAACTGGCATGACTACAATTGCTTTCCAAGAGCGCATACAGGTGTCAACTGGCAGCGGTGTGTAGCACGGGAAACACCCCATCAGCACTTGTATGTTACGGCTATACGAGAACTTCGTTTGATATTTCCAGATCTGATAATAGATTAGAGAAAGATGTCTATATATATATTCAACATTGGTGCTCATAGCTACTCACTAAGGCTAAGATCGTGCGAGGTGCTCGACAATGCACGTGGGTTGCTTATCTATAATAAATCCCAATACATACTTTCGAAGAAAAGCTCCGTCTGCTGTGTGATGGGTTTGATGTAATAGGCGGGAACAACTTGAAGCTCATTATGAAAATACTAAGCTGGACGAGGTTCCTGTAGGCTGTGAGTAAATCCAGATTTTGACTAACTTCCCGGCCAAACGCCCGTTCGCAGTTGCGCTTGACGTTTCTCTGCTAGCTACGGGTGGCATTGGCTTGGCTTTTGACTTCCATTTAATTGGGGTGCAGATACTGCTACGAAAGGCCATCAGGTAATTGACCCGAAAATGATATAGGTTTGCAAAGTTCTATCTACCCTAAATTTTATATATAGTACCTCATCATAACGGCGCTCGGCCGCGCCAGTCCCCGACACCTTACATCTAGCAGATTGGTAGTTAATTACGAACGATGCAGTGAGTGTACGGTTATACAATGCAGACAGTAAGGCTGTTTGTGTTTTACACTTTTCATAATTATGCGGAATACCTCAATTCAACTTTTTGTGATTCCGCATAATTATGAAAAGCGCTGTAACTACTTATACATAACAAAGATGAAATCCACTGAATGTTCCAAATAGACACTAAAACTAGATGAATCTTCCCATGATTCGAATGTTTCAACATCATGAAGTAGATCGTAAGGTGGACAGAGTTCAGAATTGAGGGCACAACAGATGACAGAGGGTTGTTTCACGAGAAATATGATTGATGAGATCCTTGGCAGATAGATTAAGTGGTACAAAGATTGTAACAACTCTGGGCTGCGAAGACAAATGCACTCGACGAAGACTGTAGAGTATTATAGACACGGAAACGTTCTTTATTGTCATATTTCTGTCCGATTATTTCCGCTTTCTCACGCTTAGCTCCGATGACATAATTCCCACACACAAGTTTACTAGACGGCGTCACAGATAAATTCGACAAAACCCTCCTCCCACTCAAGTGGGTGTCGGGGATCGGGGACAGAATTGTACTCTACTTGAGAACTCGGGAAATGCCGTCTGGCGTCAGCGTTAACCTTGCTTGCCCTGAAGCGTACTAGTAGTATGCTGCCATGACCAAGCGGGCTAGTAAGTTTTGGGCTGGGAGGATTCCAGGTACGATGCTACAGTTGACAGCGTTGGGTGCCCCATGGCGAGGATGCTCTAATGCTAGGGGGACTACAGTAGGGGTTATATGCGAGCAGAAGAGCTTCATGCACAACTTCTCGCCATGCGGAGATCCAGTTCGATATGGCAACTGACCTACTTCCATGCACCCCCACATCACCGTTCGATTCAAATTTAAAAGAGGTCCCAGAAACCTGGGGTCCGGCGACCCGCGTGGTGTGCGAATTCAGATCGAAGGAAGGTAAGACGAGGTGACCAGTGACCGATGAATGGCCGCAACTTTACCAACCAATTCATGATGATGGGTACTATGTGGGATGATTGGAAAGAAATGAGGCGAATATTGGTGGAAATCACTGTTGGCTGTGCAAACGATTGGAATGATATGCACGGGGCGTCAAGTATCATATTCTCTAGCACAGACACCTCCGAGTCGCCATACATCGGACAAGTTCTCGAAGTCTCCACGCACTGGCACGCAGTGACACCAACTACAGAATATGACTCTAGTCTCAAATGATCCCAGTTGGTGGCCACAAATCAATATGTGGCGTCTTTCCGGTTATCTTATGAGTTCGTGCAATGTTATGTAGTGGTATCTATCACTGACTGTGTTTCACAGTTGCAGCCTCATCTGCGGTGGTGTATGATTGGGGTGCGCAAGATAGTTCTCATCGACGTGATTATTGATGTCCGGATGGTATTCTCCAGTACTGACATTCGGGCGGGAGGTAGGTTGATGCTATTACTAGAGCAACCATCGCACTAAGAATGTTCTATAGTTCGAACTGATTTGGGTGAGCGTCACATACCATCAGGAGATCATCAGGTTTAGTAATCCACTGCAGAGGAGACGCTGGTCTCTCATGACTGTTCTATATATCAGTGTGCGTAAATGCCTTGCGTTGTAAGCGTCGTACTGATTTCAAAGTGTTTCAGGTGCGCTATATTGGAATATTATACTCTGCGTATGTTTGCATACAAAAGCTGGCACTGTGCACGTGCTAATAAGCCATCTCTCACAAGTATGAGCATACTGTGTATGCTCCCCATAATTTGAACTGTGCATCCACCTTTTCTGACTGGTGGCATGCAGTATATCTCCAGACAATCTCCGTGCCAGATGTAGTGAGTATTTTGTACCTGCCATTCTACTCCAACTAACTCACTCCTACGTAGGGGTGAGTGGAATCCTGGACTAGTAGCTTGTGGTTGGCTCAATATAATGATTGGAACAAGATGTGAGCTTGCTCGAGTACATAATCCCACAAGACTCATCGTTGAGTGTGCTCTCAGGCACCATCTTTTACCTCACATTATCGTGGATGGGCTACATTGCGGTGATCATATTAGGCGGTGAGCTACCCAGCTGCAGTATCTCCGTGATATTGACGTGATCGGAATATCATACAAGTTATTATGATCACTCGGTTACATGCAATGTATCAGCGATCCAGAAAGATACTCTTCTTTCTCGTCGTAATGTACTCGGCTGTTACGATTGCCTGTGGAGTCCTAACCGGAGAAATGAGCAGCCGTGTTTTAGGGGGTAAGCTTGAATATGTGATGAAAGACTTAATTCATTCGACGAAATACCAGAGGAACTCGTCCTCTCTGGCACTTATGAGTGCATTGTCACGTTTGAGGGAGATTCTCACCTTCTAATGGCCGATACTTATATACCCATCACTGTATGGGAGGTCCTCGCCTTGTCTCTTGCCGTCTGGATTGTTATAAAGCACTTCCGTGAACTGCGACGATCTTCGACAGGATGGACTACTAGGGATTGTTTTGCGGTGTTAATCAAAACACACATGCTTTACTTTGCAGTGTGAGTTCGTCATTTTAAATGCGATGTATTTTTCCACTGAAGCTGAAGTTCCGCACATGATAGCTTTGGTGTTGTTTCCTGTCTCTCCCTCTGCTCGCTAGTTTCAAGTATATTTGTACGCTGAATCATGGCTCACATTCACATAAATCACTCCTGATCATTTCTATAGAACCCACTTTCCTTGGGAGCTGTGATGTATAATGCCGTTCTTCAACTTGCCACACTCGTGCAGATGTTTGTGCTGGGACCACGCCTCATCCTGAGTGTCCGAGAATATGATGCTGAGCTCGGAGTCGTGGAGGATGGAAATGTCATAACTACAATTGCTTTCCAGGAGCGCATACAAGTATCAACTGGCAGCGGTGTGTAGCACGGGAAACACCCCATTAGCACTTGTAGGTTACAGATACGCAAGAACTTCGTTTAGAAAATTGTCGTGGTGTCTATTTGGTCGGAGAAATGTAACTTTCTACGACTGCTGGAATCATGCACATCCTCGACAACGCACCCGGGTTGCGGATTCATTTTAAATTCTACCCCATACCTTTGAAACAAAGCACTGTCTACTGCGGCAACCTGGGGGCTTTGATGTGACAGGCTGGAAGAAAGTTCATTGATGAAAATATCAAGCTCAGTGGCTCTACTGTTCGAAAAAAAAAAGTGTAGCATTTGTACATACTACACGTACGAACCATTTTCTGGACGTGGCTCCTGTGAGTAGATAGTACGGCCAGGATTTTGACTAACTCCCCGGCCGAACGTTCCTGGTGGATCTTGTAGAAAGCCGCTTGCGGGGCCAGTGTACTGGCCAGGCCAATTTGGTGATACTCTAGGACCTGCCGTTGGACGTCTCGGCGATGGAACCGGTGCTGTCCAAGGTACATCATCCCGGTAGTGCCCTGCTTCATTCCCCATGTCGCTTGGCACATGCTCAGGCCCGACATAATGATCTTCATGCGCGGCTCTCGCACTCCGACTTCTTGGTGCTACACCATCCATCCTGTCCTCGTTCCGTCTATGCTCCATCCTCGTATTTCCGTTAGCACTTGCGCTTGATGTTTCTCTGCTAACAACGGGTGGTCTTGGCTTGGTTTTTGACTTCCCATTTAATTGGGGTGCAGATACTGCTATGAAAGGTGGTGACTGTCGATGAACGGTGGTGGACATCGCCGGATTGGCTTCTAGGTCTTCCTTCTCCTTCGTTGCTCGTCTCTCAAGTGCCTCTGCTATGGATATTGGTTCAGGTATTGTGTCTGAATGGCATATTAGATAGTGCAAAACAACAGACGGGTGATATACAAACAAACCTTGAAGAAACATAAACTCTTGATATTGTTGGGTGGAGCACGCTGACGGACAGTTAGAGTGATAGTGGAGAAAAGACAGTGTTTATTCACCCAAGTCGGTGTAATTTACGATCCCTCGACGTTTCGCGGATGCCTGGCGCTGGCCAGCTTGTGCCAGTCGTTTTATGAATTCCTCCTGCAAATAAAATATAAACGTCCGGACGTATCATAGTACCACTGAAGAAATTCACTTACAGTCGAAATTGACAAGATGAACACGGCCTCTTTCGACATCGCAATGCTACCTGAAATGTTATTCAACGGAAGCTTTAATCAAGAGGTTGGTTTAACACACTATCCGCTTGAACCATGCTCTCTACTCTGGAAGCCGGGAGCAACGTCGTCCCAGGGGCGCGTTCCCCAAGTCGCCGACCGCTTTTCTTGTGATTAGCGGAGGCGCTCGTGGCGAGTTCGTCTTCAGGATCTGTATCAGACTCCAGTTCATCCACCTCGGCTTCATTTTCGGAGTCCGTAGGGAGATCGTAGACGCTGACGCTTTGGTTTGGGTCGCTCGAATGAGGGTATTGCCCATAGGGTTGTAAAGCGGATGTGTGGGCAACCGCCGAAGCGGAAGGAGAAGCGTAGTATGCTGCCATGACCAGGCGGGCTAGTAAGTTTTGGGTTGGGAGGATTCCAGATACGATGCTATAGCTGGCAGCGTCGGGTGCAAAGAAGATGGAGGATGGAGAGTGAACACCTTGTTGGCACCGGCAGCTGGTAACGCCACAACACAACTTAAAGAGCTCGTTCAAAACTGCCACGAGTCTCAAGTGACAAGCGCTCACGATTTATGTTGACTCGGAACTGTTCGACATGCGACCCAGAATGCTTCAACGGAGTAGTAGTTAGGCTACCTCAGTGGTTCGTCCGCAAACAGAAGGCTGTTCGTATGTGAACATCGTATGTTCGCTTTGAAGTTGAGTTGCCATCAGTATCCAGTCATGTCCATGTCGATTTGTACCCCATTTTTCACTGGTTCCAGCCTTACAACAGTTCAATATCTCAGTTGACGTCCTACTGGCTAGCGATGTTGTTATTCATATATCGGTAGGTCAAGATTAGGTTCTCTTGCATACTAGCAAGCAATGTTAATATCCAGTAAGTATGCATACATGTGTCGCCTTCTCAAGCCTCTCTTCATCAGACGTTATGACCACGTAACCTTCGACTCGGGGGCGATCATTCACGATTAATATTTCTTCAACCTCACTGGTCTGATCTTCTGGTGAGGATCATCGCCCTATTTTCAGGAGCACTGACGTGATCGGAGCGTAGTGCTATTGACCAGTAATGGTGATAAATCTTATTTATACCAACTTCCACCTGACAGGTAAGTTCAAAGCACGGGCGAAGGGCTACAAGCAGACATAAGTAAATTGTGAGTGAGCTGGTTGTTGCGGTGCTGTACTAAAGTTACACTATGAAAAAGAGAAATCGAATATCGAAAGCGTTGTTAGATCACTCGATGGGAACCTTGACACCCTCCTGATCCTCAGCTTTTGGGACGGTCATAGTAAGAATGCCATCCTGAAGCTTGGCAGACACCCTAGAGGTGTCGATTGGACGAGGCAGCCAGACGGTGCGAGTGAAGACGGAACTGCCCGGATGTAAGCGTTCCACAGAAAGTTGTGTACCTGACTCTGCCTTTGCTACAGCCTTAGAACCTGAAAGGATGCATCAGATGGTGTAGCTCTGTAAACAGAGTAAATCCACTGACCCTCATCTGCATTATCACCAGCCACATCTGCACCGGGTTCACCATTGGTTTCCCGGGAAGAGGTTTTCCCCTGAATGGTGACGCTACGTCCACCGTCACCAATCCTAATATCAACGTTCTCTTTTTTAACACCCGGAAGGTCTGCTTCTAGGATGTATTTGTCTCCTTCCTCTGTTACGTCCACTGCGGGACGAATGGCAGCAGGAGATGGGAAGAAGGGATCGTCAAACAGGGTGCGCTGAGGATATATGGGTGCCACAGCCGACCTCCCCAAAGGCTCCTCTAGCATCCGGAACAAAGGACGGAATTCGTGTAGAAGCTGTCGAGCGATAGACATGATGGTTTTCAAGCAACTATGATTGACCTTGTGTGTAGTTTCGACTGGACCGTTATGTGGCGAGTTCGCCAAAATCCAGAAAACGGTTGTTCGTCAGAATGCGTCATACGTCGGAATGACGTACCTCAGAGTGTTCGGGGTCTCTACAATCCTATGAACGCTAGGTGGATCACGGTACTATCTAGAAATTGTGGGAGTAAATACAACTACATATACAAGGTGATAAGTATATTGAAAAAATCATGCTCCAGGCCATTCAACAACCCATTGTGCAGCGACAGAATGCTCTTGGTCATCATCATCTTCGAACTTGAGCTTGTACATGGCGATATGCTTTTGGGAAGCGCCCTACGTGTGATTAAGTCACTTAAATGCAACAGAAGTTTGGACCTTACGCGTCCGACTGGCTGGAGATCTCTCGGGGAGGATATGACCTCAGCCCTGTAAAAACAGCTCGTATCTGGATAGAGCGCCATGACAGTCGAACCAGTAGGGAACTCCTGATACGCATTCAAATGAGCAGCACTCGTTGGAGGAGCTGTCAGATCAGGTAGCGGTATAATAGCTCGGAGAGTCGTGTTGTAGCATCTGAGGATGGAGTTCGACATTAAATAGCTTGCTCTGTAGAATGAAGACTTACTGTCCCGGCTGCCCGTCTTCCTGAGGTTCAGCGTCTCGCACTTCATATCTGGTATCGGATAAGCGTCAGTAGTGCGGAGGACATATCCCTAAGCTGAGCCCGACCGATTCTTATCCTGATTGATACACTTTGTAATCACAGCCAAGATCCACGTGTTTTCATCGACGTCCGCTGTGCCGCCGTCGGCTGTCTTTCCAGCAGGTGGGTGGAACGCCACTGTTCGCCCTTCTTGTAATGGCAATTGCTTCGCAAGCGCTTCTCTGCGTGCCTTGGGTTCTCGAGAGAACGGTATGGCTGGAGTAGGGCCCATCGAACCACGCGAAGGTGCCCCCTGAGTCGTTGCCGGCCGTGGTACAGACGTCAAAGGCGGTGTAACCGACGCAGGAGTGGTAGTGGGTGATGGTGGCCGCGGGCGCTTGTTTCGCTTCTCTGAGTAAAAGGTGCATAGCTGAGCAACTGTCTAGAAATTATAAAAGGAGTTACAATTTTACCTTGTGGGAGTGACTCTGGTGCTTGTCGGAGGGCTATCAGAACGTTGAGCTTTTCCAAAACACTGTCGATAGCGCTGACAAAAAATGAAACACTTTTCGGGGAAACACGAAAGTTAGCGTACTTGGCTTCGTCCTCACTGATGTCTCGGACATCTTTCAGAGCTCGAGAGAGCTTCTTGTAATTGGTTTTCAAGTGTTCATACCCTTCGGCTGGAAGGACGTCATCGGTTGGCCACACAGCAATCAGTCTATTGACGCGGCCGATGATTTGTTCAGAGTTGGCATAAAAATTGGAGAGTGATGCCAATGACTTAGATGCCTGTGACCAACAATCTACCTCTGATACTAAGTGAGCAGTCCCGCACGATGCGGACCGTCTTTGCAGGGGGATAGCGTGGGAACGTACCTTCAGTGGACGCAGGTCGCGGCGGTGCACGCCTTCTATCCATTTTTGCGTCTAGTATTTGGGCTACAGATAAATTGTTAACGAGTATTTCTAAAGGGGGTCCTGTAGCGTGCAAAGTGGAACGAAAACTGTAGAAACGTGGGATGGTCCTCGTTGGTCTCGGAGATGAATACCAGGTGTCGCGGAGTTCCACTCCTAATGATCGGGGCCCCTGCCACCTCGTTTGGGCGTCCAGCCCAACGTTGATCCCTGAGTTGTGACAAGTGTATTTCTTCTACTAGAACATACTGATAGTTGCTGTAGTATCCAAACTAAATATCTCAAACAAATTTTCGGACGCCAAAACTACTATTTTACCTCAATCACTATTAGATGCTCACTTCCTTTCTGTGAGGAGGTGCCAATTTTCGCAGAGAGACATCGTACACCACTAGACAAAGGATCTGAGACTACGTCGTAAATTTCGTGATTTGAGCCCACCTTCTTCAATTTTCTTGAGATCATATTTCAGACTGTCAAAACGTCGCCGGAGCGTGTCATTCTTTAGATTCAGCTTGGGCACCATTGATTTCATTCAAGTTGTCGCCAGAGATACACTTGAAACTAACCATTGAAAACCCAGCGAATAGATCTTTCACAAACATAGATATCTGAATAGGTGCTTCAAAGTTCCCAAGGGTCACTGCATTTACTGCGAGTCGTGACTAAACAATGAGGACAAGTGAGCTAAGCATATCTGCGCAAGGGCGAATGGAGGCAAACTAATGGAATACAATATAGTTAAACACCACCAGACTTACCAACTCGTTGACAAGGCTGATCAGACCGTGGAGATAATCTTCCACAACCAGCGCGAACCGATCCTTCCATTCATCTTTGACTAATAAAGGACAATGAAAGTTATTATACACACGATGGAGAGGAAAGTGATTGCTCACTCCCTAAAATCTGACTGACTTCGGGCAGTGAGATGAGTTTTCCTGTTGCAAGAAATTCTACCAAGGCAGCTGAATAAACTGCAGTGCGCAAAGAGTTGGACCACATTTCCTTCCATCGCCAAAACTGGCTAGGAGGAACGAGTGCAGCCATTGCAGCAGTGGTAGTCTGACAACCATGCAAGATAGGGCGTACACAATCGAGGAGGCCTGGAACTAGCTGGGCATCGGCAATCAGCAAAAAGAGTCTGAAATAGCACAACTTGACTCGGGAGGTGTCGAATGGATCTTGTTAAGAATCCCGACCATATTGCGAGTTTTCTTATCCAGATCCGTCACTTGCTCCTTGATTTTCTGCAGCAGGTAAGTATTGGTGATCAGGGCGGATCACCAACTCATGCATACCTCCCGCAGCTCGACATCTTGTTCCAAGAGCTCGTTGAGACGTTCTACATCCCAAGAATCCATTTGAGACAAGCTTTTGAGTGTCGGAAGTCGTGTCACTTACATCATGATCAATTCAAGATTAGCTAAGCACAGCCCGTCTTTAGTCATAGGCGCTTCAAGACACCTTTAACACAAAACATCCACTGCCGACCTGAGCCACTCGTTCATGACCTCCAATGTCGAACTCAGCAAAGTCAAGACGTTACTTGCTTCAGTGCGCGACGCACCTGTGAATACTTCTGACGCGACAGATGACGTTCTTGGGCCTATATATTCATATTTGATGAAGATTACACCGTCAGCCTCTGACAATACCTACCACTGGTTTTGCAGTCGCGCTCACCAGCTCACTATTGACGCTGCTACATTTCTATTAAGGCTCTTTGCTTACGATAGTCCAAGAGTGAATGACTGGAAAAGAAAGTTCAAGGCTTGTCTTTCAGGATGCTGTCATTGTATCAAGGGGTTGGGGGAAGCGAGGACTAGCTCTAGGAAAACGTGAGTGGCCGAACGAACAATACTCCGTGTTGTAGGTGTGATTACTGATTGCGCGTCAGTTATTTTGGCGCCTTCTCGGAAGATGTGCTCAAAACCTTTTATAGCAGTTTTGATGACTGGGAACTATCCGTCGTTGTGGAGGCCCTTGTGCGCTCTGGAATAGATCTGTCCCCCTCTAGATTGGCTAGTCGGACACCCCAGAAGGTGCCACAACCTGTGTTGTACCACATGGTCTCCAATATGCGAGTCTTTCGCGACCCTCGGATTCTCTCCCTGATTCGTGCATGTCCACCTATCTCAGACTGGCCATTGGACCCGCCTCCCCCTGGACTGTTTGTACTTGCAATGGATGAATCCACTGACGTTAGACAATGGGCGAGGGCGCAAATAATCAGAAGCACACAGGTTCCCATGTTAGAACACCAGTTCGTTGCAGGACATGAATTGGCTCTGCAGGCGGTTGTCAGCGTCTTGACCCCGCCACGCGAAGGCAAAGCGACGGTGGCAGACAGTGCCTCTCCGTACCCGTTTTCCCCCGATTCCCCTGAACTTTGGTCTGGATTTAGCCAGATCCTACGACATGTTCCAACTGAGGTTCTCGCAAAGTCATCTGAAGGAATGGACTGTAAAAGAATTGTGACAGGTCATTTACACAACGTTGGGCGACGTGAGTTTATCTTTATTCGTCACAATGGCCGGTTCAATAAAATTGGAAATAGAGTTCCCTGATATCTTACGGTGTCTACTCTTCTTGGTCAAACGTTTAGGCAATAATCTATGGCAAGGCGAGGGTCCAGAGTATCCCCAAGTCGTTTTCGATGCAATCAAAGACAATCTTTACTTCTCCAATATGCTGCAGGACGTCAAATCAGCGGACGAGAAACCATGGTTTTTGTCATGGTTTGGGGAGTACCTTGCATCAGTGTCCGATTTTGCCACGTATGGGGACATTCTAGCAAGAATTGTAGATTTTCTTTGCGAGGAATTACAGCATGAACGTTTTCGTGAAGCGCATCCAGCGGTGATGCATTCCGCAGTGCGAGTCAGTGGTTCTATCTCCCTGTCCTACGTCATAATGATAAACATTCATTACTTGTAGCTACTGACCTCTCAGATCCGTAAAACCCAGTCGGAAGAGGCATCGCAACGTCGCATGGTGGTTTCAAGCGTGCTCGATATTCATGCAGAGGTCTTCATTTCTGTCGCATTCAGTCGCTCGTATGCAAATCCGCAATGGAACGTAGTTCGCAGTGCTGCTCGTGACCTCATCATGGCTTCCTTGGCTCGGGACGCCGATGAAATTGCCAACTCTATCACAAAGTCCTGCGAGTTCTTGGCAGGACGCACGAATGTGTTTCCTGTCTGTACTGTCAAAGATCAAATGTGGAAGAAGACATATGAGTCTTTGCAGACAAACGACACAGATGGCATTGTTGCTATCATTGCGATTATCGCCCAGTTCTCTCACATAGACTTCTTGAACAGAGAGGCATACGCGCCTGTTCTGTCGAAGCCGGATGCCCAACAAGCCTTTGATGCCATCAATCGATGTCTCACTGTTTCACGAAGCGGATTTCACGAAATAGTATCCAAGGTGGCGAATTACAATCAAACCACATTCGTTCAAGATGTCCTGCGTCGACCTGGGGTCGCGAGGGATATCATGGTCCTTATGTTGTCTCCCATTGAAGATATCCAAGGCGCTGGGAAGACACTAGTTGGTCAAGCATTTGACGTCGACGTTCGGATTGATTGCTTCCGTGCCCTTCTCTCCAATCTCCCGGATTCTTCGTTTGAGGGCATTTTCACCTTCTTGGAACGATATATTCACTATGCACCCCACGTAACGGAGGCCTGCAGTCTTTCCAGGTCACTGGTGCAGTGTCTTGCTGATGTCATTGAGGTCTTGTGCTCCACTCCGGAAGGATTGTTGCACAATAACTCTTTCTTGCGGTCGAAAGATAAGGAAGGGCCTGCGGCGCGAGTACCTCAATTGTGGAGCTTGATGACACGGTCCATTACCGTGGTATTCAAACGTACGCCGCTCTGGGCAAACTACTTCGAAATTCCAGACATGACGGTTTGGATGCGAGATGCACTCATTTTCGGGAGAGATCTGCTGGCGCAGTGGAGAGTACTGGAATCTGCCGGCGTCACCGCCACGGATGAGTCATCGTCTCTAGTGACTGGCAATTCTCGAAAGCTTTCCAGAACAGGGAAGAAAATGATGAACGACCTTCAGCCAGTCCTTCCAGAGCTAGCACGGTGGCTACGACTCTCCGATGAAGAGCTTCTCCATCAGTCCTTCTCCCTGATTCAGACGGTTCTTGAATGTTTTCGGACAACTCGCATCCCTCCGTCAGAGGCTGCCCTTACCAAGCTGAACAAGCACGTTGAAGATTCCCGCAAGAAGGCACCTGGCACTCTGAAGACAAGGCTTGACGCAAGTCGAGTAACCCAGTTAGAGGATGCACTGTCCGCATTTGATGATGACGACAACGAGGTTGAGGTTATCTCCTTTGTTCCCGCGCAGAAGGCTCAACCTATCAAAACACACAAACCTCCACCGCAGAAGGTGCAAGCGTCAGTACGAAAGGCAGGCGAATTTATTCCCCGGAAACCTGCTGAGCATGATCAGCTCAAGCTCAAGCCCGAGGTGATGGAAGGCGCGTTTCCCAAGTTCCAACGGTTATCAACAAGTATGGCAACGAGCGTCATTAAACCAACCACTGGGCGTACTGTTCTCCCTCCAGCCTCTGCATCGGAATCTTCCAGCGAATCAGAATCAGAGGCTGAAGTGCAGGGCGGTCTGGCTGCTTTGGGCAAATTACAGCGGTCACCAAAAATCAAGAAGCCTACGGAAAGACGCCAAGTGAAGATGCTAGATATTCAAAACCAGGCGAAGAATGCGGCTCTGGAGCGTGTTCGTCGTCGAGACGACGCCCGTCGCAAGGCACTGCGTTTGAAACCAAATACCACCGGACTGCATCGGACACTCCTCTCTTGGAATTACGACCATGCCGGTCCTGATCCCCCTACCGTCGGCGAGAAACCTCGATTGCTTCATGTTCCTGATACCTTTCAGGACTATCAACACTATCTCCGAATCTTGGAGCCCTTGTTACTCTTAGAATGTTGGTCGCAAATTGTTCAATCCAAAGAGGAGGTACAGGAGGTGCACGACTGCAGAATCATGTCCAAACAGTTCACCGATGATTTTGTGGACCTTGACGCAATCATCTCGGATCCTGTCCAGAAAGATTGGCGACTTGGAGATACGGATATCGTACTGCTTCGTCGCCCTGACGGTGAAAAATCGATCATGATGAAGGTTCAAAGCTTTAGGACCTCTCCGCTTGGATCGCAGATGAGTCTCCGCTGTTTCATGCATCCCACTGCAGGCGACATTGGGCTGCAGATCAATACTGTTTGGAGCTTGAAGAAAGTCTTTAGGTGCGTTTCCCGATCGGTGCCGTGACAAGTGCTTACCGCTCGATAGCTTGAGCACTCTTCATCGGGAGTACGGCGCTCTCATGGCACTTCCTCACTACGATCTCTTCCAAATGATATTAACTCCGAATATATCCGCTGTGCCCCCCCTTGATCAACGCGAGGTGCAGCACACCATGTCCTCATACAATGTCAATGAGCCACAAGCACGAGCTATAATAGGTTCACTCAAAGTAGATGGTTTTGCGCTCATTCAAGGGTAAGTTCCATCTCTAATCAGCCTGGCACCTTAAACGAATAATCTTCAACAGACCTCCCGGAACTGGAAAGACATCGACCATCTGTGGTCTTATCGAAGCTTTTCTCCAACAGCGTCCACGCGCTGTGACATCCATTCATGTTGGGAGAACCGCAACCTCTTCAGAGCCCGTGAAGAAGATCTTGCTGTGTGCACCTAGCAATGCTGCCATTGACGAGATTGCTAGTCGTCTTAAAGATGGCTACAGAGGCCCTCAGCGGAAAGCAAGTTCCCTCAAAGTGGTCCGAGTCGGAGCAGATAAGGCCATCGATATTAGTGTGAAAGACATCTCCCTTGACTACTTAATGGAACAAAAGATCAATGGCGAAAATCTCCAGGACATTTCCAAGAATGCGAGCAGTGAAATCAACGTCCTACGAGGCCAAATGGAGGATGTCAAGCAGGCCAAGCAGCAGAAATTGGAGGAGCTGGCCGTTGTACGCGACAATACTGCCCGAACATTAGCTCTAGAAGAAGAAATCAAGAGACTAAACGCGCGACGGATGATGATGACGCAACAGTTTGACCGGTTGAAAGACAAACAGAGATCGGATTATAGGACACTCGATGCTACGCGGAGGCGCGTCAGGACGGAGATTCTTCACGAGGCAGATGTGATTTGCAGCACTCTGTCAGGTGCAGGTCATGAAGCACTCGAACAACTTGATTTCGAAATGGTCATCATCGACGAAGCAGCTCAGTCCATCGAGCTGAGTTCATTGATACCACTGAAGTTTCGTTGCCAAAGGTGCATCATGGTCGGTGGTGAGTAATGATTTGGTCTTGCGTTTAATTCCACTCAGGCCTGTCTAGATCCACAGCAACTCCCGCCCACAGTTTTGTCTCAGGAGGTAAGGCGGGGCTTCAGCAATACCTTGCGGATATACACTGATGATGATTGAAGGCTTGCAAATACCAGTATAATCAGTCGCTCTTCGTACGCCTTCAGAAGCAGCGCCCGGATGCTGTTCACCTCCTCAGGTATGGCACCCTCGTTCACTAATGATCAGCGCACTCATGACTTGTAGCATCCAATACCGCATGCACCCCGATATCAGTCGTCTTCCTAGCAGAGTCTTTTACCAGGGCAGACTTCTGGATGGCCCCGACATGGACGTCAAAACGAAGCAGCCATGGCATTCACATCCTAAGTTTGGCCCATACAGGTTTTTCAACGTTACTCGGGGACAGGAAGCCTCCGCAAGCGGACATTCCCTAAAGAATACTACAGAGAGTCAAGTCGCCCTCGCCTTGTACGCACGCCTGTGTAAGGAGTTTTCCAAGGTAGACTTTGACTTCCGAGTTGGTGTCGTTTCCATGTACCGCGGTCAAGTTTTAGAGCTTCAGAGAGCCTTCGAACAACGTTTTGGGAGAGATATCAAGGGCAAAGTACATTTTCATACTGTCGATGGATTTCAGGGGCAAGAGAAGGATATCATCATTCTTTCTTGTGTTCGTGCTGGTCCTGGGCTGCAATCTGTTGGTTTCCTATCGGGTATGGTGTATCAATTTGTATATTTACATCTCACTAACGATGTACAGATACGCGGAGAATGAATGTCGCTATGACTCGTGCACGTTCATCTCTCTTCATTCTGGGCCACGCCCCCACTCTCGAGCGAAGTGACGAGAATTGGCGCAAAATCATACACGACGCTCGCGAAAGGTCACTTCTAATGGAGGTATTGGCATCGACAGGCTTCCATAAGACCTCTTACTAACTGAGAGACAGGCAGATGTTAGCTTTTTCACCACCCAAGCTACGAACGAGTCGGTTCGGCGGCCATCATCACCTCTAAAGCCCAAAACTCAGCCAGCTGCGATTGCCCCGCCTCAACCAGATGATTTGGTCACTCCTAAAAGCTTTGCTGAGTCTAGTCGTCGGCTCCCCCCCTCGAAACCTCCCCAAGGGATGGATAGGCAGTCGTCGACCAAAGGCCCCCCCACGGACACCGTCGTTTCCAGAGATGTTGGCCACAAGCGTCGTTTGAGTGAAGGAGTAAATAATGAACCTTCCACCTCTGGTCCACAGGAAATCAGGACATTGCAGCACAAACGTCGTTTGGATGAAGAAGTACATGGCGAACCTTCCATTTCTGGTCCACAGGGAACTAGGACATTACAGCCACTCCCAAAACGAGTCAAGAAGGAGAAGGGTAGCATTTTTATACCCAAAAAGAACAAGGTAATTTTTCCTCTTGGTTTTCCGCGTTCAATCGCTCATAACCATCGTTTTCACCAGCCTGGAAGACCATAGGTGTTGATCACATGGTTCACACATTATCATTGAATTATACGTCACCCGCAAACCTATAGACCGCATTGCATATGTGTAAAATAACATTATACATCAATATGTCATATTACAATCACGCCTTCACGGGAGGCAGTTCCCACAGATCTGGTCCAAACCGCGGTATACACATCATCACACCTGCGTTATTTTTCGTAGGTTTAGAAAAAGTGCACATTGTTTGTTTTCCAAGGCTCGACAGCCACGCAGGATTTACCACCGTCAGCCCTTCATGTTTGTCAGCGACTCCTGAGATGTAGTGGCGACCCAAACAGACCTTTAATCCATGTCCGCGATGTTTTGACTACATCAGAGAAGACGAGATAATCTGGTGGTGTGCGATTGGCAAGCACCGACGTTGGATGGATGAAAACGTCCTCAGAAACTCCTACCGCCGCATACGGAACGCCTTTGGCAGTTGAAAGTTGTGTTCCACTGGAATTGCTTTTTATTAAATCTTTCCGCATTGCAACTTGGTCGATGAAAGCGGCAGTGAGCAGTTGACGAATAGCTTTGAGCTAAAAGAAGGGCGTCACTAAAGGTAGAATGGGATGTAAGGGAAGCCAGCTACCTGGATATCGCTGGGAGGTGGGATGTTTTTGTCGAAACCTACTTCAGCATTTTGAAAATTTGCCTGCGCAATGCTGCTTAGTTGGGCTCGGAGTTTGTGTATTTCTTCCATGGCCTGTAGACTGCCATGGTGTTACTGCAACTGAGTATTATCAATAAGACGTACCTTAGGCCTTAAAAAGTGGTCCTTGCAGAACTGGTGGCCCCCGCCGGAATACTCATAGGCCCCAACCACTGAGAGAAGCCTGAGAATGTCACTGTTGAATTTACCCAGAGATCCATGAAGCTGTTTCACTTTTAGTGGGGCAAATAAGACAAACAGACGGAAGACAAACCTGCTGAGACTCAAAAAATGCCCGTCGTCGGGCCCTCCTAACCTCTTTCGCTCTTATGGAAGCATTCTTGATGTGTTCGAGCCCTTCATCGTCACCGTCGGACTCGCTGTCAGCATCTAGTCCCTCTTCGCGAAGGAAAGGGTCCCCGACCGACATAGCCGCCACAATCGAAATCACATAGGGTAGACAGCCATGCTGTTGACTCCCAACGAGCATTCGAGAAAAGCGTGGAGAAAGTGGGAACAAGCCCATTGCCTTCCCCAGAGGCGTCACTTGGCCCCCGATTGTTGACATAGACACCGTTGCTTGCGATACGATAGGTGTACTACTAAGCGCGCCAAGACGAGTGAGGATGGTCTCCGCCTTCTTCAACACCTGCCGATCTGGAGGTGTTGGGAAAGGGAAGTTCACGACGGCGTCAATGTTCATGCTCTTCATCTGCAATACGACGCCCTCGATCGGCGTACGCAATATCTCGGGTTGTGAAAACGATTCGAAATAATGCTCGTAAAGAGCAGAGGAGTAGAGCCTGTAGCAATGACCTGGACCCGTACGACCAGCGCGACCAGCACGCTGGGCGGCAGAGGCTTTGGAAATCCAACCGACCTGAAAGGACTGAATACCGCTCGCCATATCATAATGTCGCTTTAAGAAACGTCAGATCACGTTTCTCACAACCGAGATGTCCGTACCTCTTTTGCTCGTCCACAGTCAATTACATAGCGTATATTAGGGATAGTCAGCGAGGTTTCTGCGACGTTAGTTGATACCACCACCAAACGATGACCTGGCGGTGGTGTATCGAAAACCCGCATTTGTCTTTCGCTCGGTAAAAGCGAGTACAGAGGAACGACATGCATTGGGACTAGATTCGTTGTGCTTGAGCTTGTCAAATATTAATACACCAGAAAACTTACCATCACACTCCTCGGCATCGATGCCCAGTTCAGCATTTACGTCGTCATCGTCATCGCTATCCAGGCCTTCAGGATCTTCATCCGCGGGGTCACCGTCTACATCAAGTGCTAATTCCTGCTCAGTAATACCAAGTTCGATATCCTCCGCCTCAACGTCGGCTGTGAGTCTCTTATAAGATTGAAATCATCTGACCACGTCTGGAATTCCTCACCATGGACGGGAGTAACTGGACAAGGGCCATCACTGGTTATAGAATCTGCGAAAATAGAAGAAGCTTGGACCACTTGTCTCCTCTTCTTTCTTGCTTCCAAAGCAGTTTTGCCATATCGTGCCTCGAGCTTTTTGCAGACGCCCACAATTTCATTTTGCCCTGTCAGGAATATGAGGATACCTCCTGGTGGCAAACGAGCGTGAATCTTGGCTGTTTTCTTGATGGCCTCCTGAACATAGTCGGAAGAAGTCCGCCGGCTAAAGTGTACTGTTACAGGGTGTTGGCGCGCATCAACGTTGATCACCGGAGGTGGCAAAGAAAAGAGCGCCGTATTATCCGCGAAGTCGCTGACACGTAGAGTCGCCGACATGATGATGAGGCGCAGAGGCTTCGCGCCATCCGCGCCCTCCTTCCACATTTGTTCGCGTAGTTTGATTACTCGACTAAGGACACCGATCAAAATGTCGGTATTCATACTACGCTCGTGTGCTTCGTCAATGATGATCACCGAATATTTTGATAGTAAGAAGTCGGTGGAAAGTTCACGCAGAAGTACGCCATCGGTCATGAACTTGATTGTGGTTGAGGGTGACACAGTTGCATCATATCGGATCTGATACGATACGCGGGAGGAGGTCAAGGACAGTTCACGAGCCACTCGAGATGCCATTGACATTGCCGCAACTCGGCGTGGTTGCGTAACTCCTATCATGCCCGGATTCACTGCACACCCACGTCAACATCAATCACTGCCGTGAATAACAGACTAACCTCCACTGGGATCACCAAACCCGGCTTCATAGAGAAATTGTGGGATTTGGGTGGTCTTTCCGCTACCGGTCTCACCGCAGATGATTACCACCGGATTAAGCATTATGGCTTCCATAATGGGTTGCTCTTCTGCAATGATGGGCAGTTGCATTCTGGACTCCTGGATATCGGGGGGACGAATAACAACCAATTTTATGCTCCTAGAGGAAGACGCAGAGGCATCTTCTGGAGTTCCTGTCATGGTTTCCGCAAAAGCCGTGGAAGGGAGCTTCAGGTCTTCACCCAGAGGACCGCGCATTGGATTGGATTTTGATGACATCAACTTGCGTTTTTTGGTTGGAGATGGAGCAGGAAGTTTAGTTTCGAGAGACGTTGGGATCACCTCAGTAGTATCGTGGCCCTTCGCTATATTTAGCTGTTTTACTGCCCAGTCCTTGAACCCAGCGCGTTTCTTGGCAGGTAAAGGAGATTCTTCTTCCTTACTAGACGCTGAATGGCTGTCCTGACGGTCATTATCTGACCCTGCCTCCGAGGTTTGCTCTTCTCCGTCTTCACTGTGCTGTTCTTCATCGGTATCATAAGCGGAATCGGAACTGTCAAACGACGTGTCTGATGCCTCCTCTGGAGCTAATATCTGGATCGTCTTTTTCCAGCTTCGGAAGGAGGCTTTCTGAGGGAATTGTCAGTTCGTAAACCCCTGAGTCGGGGTTAGCAAACCTTTCGATGCTTTTCACTCTTACTATTCACCACGAGGGGTGCGACAACCGAGCCATCAGTATTTCGCTTGAGGGCTCCACCAATGGCGAAAGTGGATTGACTGGCCACTTGCGAGACTGTCGATTCTGTAGGAGGATCCGTGACGACCTCCGCCACCGAACGCGTATGTTCGTATTGCACCGGTACGGGATCAGCTTTCTCAAGGAAGTCGCCTTCATCCATCGACTCGGATTCGCTATCTTCGTGTTCATGGATAGTGAAACCGACATGGTGCCGTGGACGTTTATTGGGACCTTCCATGGCGCGGCGTACATCCTTGTCTTCTAGCTTCTCCAGGCGTTCCCGTGCTGTGGAGGTGACACCTGTACCAAGAGTGGATGACGACTGAAGATCGAGGCTTGAAGTCTGAGTTTGGCTCTGACTACAGAGTTCTGAGGGGATGCAACAACAAATGGTGGAAGCTTCACATACGCCAGCTTCTTAAACATCACGACTCTTTCTTCTTTTCTGATTTTTTTGTCCTACACAAACCCATTGAGCAAGCTCTTCGGGAGCATAGGAAAATATTGACGCACGACATATTTTTCCAACCTCTTCCGCTTCTTGCTTGACACTTTGGATTCCGACTGCGCTGCCAACTTTCGACAATATTAATGTGTCTGCTGATACTTCAGGAATGTTGCAAACAGACCTCTTTCAAAAGCACTTCTTTTCTATCGCGCTCCTTATCCTCTGGTGACTTGTACTCAAGGATCGCAGCGTTGGAATCAAGTGCATCTACTGTAGGGACTACACCATTGCTTTTATGACGCGATTTCCCCTTCTTCCTCGAGCCTGCTGTAGACCTGCGCGCCTTAGTATTGTGTCGCTCATGGTTACGGTTCATGAAGCAGTGAGGCGCAAGAAGGAGAAATCCGTCTTGAAGAAAGTTGCCAGTCTTACTAGAGTAACTTAGACCAAAATTCAAAGTGATCGGCTGATGTAATCAGGTACTTCATCACCACTACACGACTTTCGCAGTCTCCTCCACGGACCCAAGCTTCCAGTGGATTCACTTGTGGCCAGTATATGGACAATTTTTCGGCGGTTATCTTCCTGAGTCGGATGCTACGTCAACATGTTTGTTTAGCCCCTGCCGGACCACATGCTCATTGGATACAACATCCAGTACTCTCACCATTGGCGCGACTTCGACGTGAGTCTTGATTGTCACAGGCAGTTTCTCTTGAGCAAATCTGCGCGTTTCAGGTTTTGGCGAACTTGGCGCTCACATGCATCTGCTGGATCCGCAATGTGAGCCTCCCTTGGCACTGCTGGCCTCTACCCTGCACAGATACCAACCAAGACTTAATGACTTTACACACACTCACTTTGCACAATGCATATATACCTAGATCGTTCACCTGGACGTCCCCCTGCGGCATCGCATCCGCCTGAACATCCCCTTGGTCGCACATCACCACCACCAGTGGCCCCCACTCGTCGTAGTCCGTCGACTCCATTTGCCACCAGCACCTGACCGTTCCGCAGGTCAGCTTTCACGAGCACCACAACGCTCAATCTGACGTTCTGGCGACGTAAGATACGTCGAAACGCAGACTTCGCGACTCGTAACACCCGGACTTACTATTCGGACTTGCTCGCAATCACTGTACGTCTCGTATTTGTCCTCTAGGGCGCTGGTGAATCAAATCAGATTGCCTCATTTGCATCTTATGTGTGATAACTATTGGAACAAGCCCGGTATTGATGCTGTGATATTTTATGCATGATGATGCCAGCAATATATTGCCATCAATGAGGGTCCTCGAATATAGTAAAACTGTATACCTAACGTGAAAGTTCATACGAAGCAGGTGTCTGACGCGACAAAAATGACAAGCAAGGTCAACGTCGACGCCAGGCGGCAGTTCCCGAGTAGACTATGACGTACGGATTGCATACAGACAGGCTCAACCAGGTCCACATGGTGTCGGTCAATTTCTCATTTTCACAAGGATTAATACAAGACGGAGAGCCTAAATGAAGTTAATGCATCTGGGAGCAGCCAAAGGAGACCCTGGCCTGTCAACGGAACGAATGATGCAATTCCGCGCAACATACCAATACCCAGAACTACCACCACTTGAACCACCCTTTGGAACTCCGCGCAGCTGCCTCTTCCTGAGCTTGAAGTCCTTTCTCCCTCTCCATTCGTCGTGCAAGTTTTTCCGCCTTCATTCTTGCCAGCTCCTCTCGGACGGCGGTTTGATCTGTTGGTATTTTCTACCCGGCCTTAAGCGTGCTGGGGAAGCAACACATTATCCCAGAGTACTCACGCTGTGTGTCCTATCCGGTGGGGGGAATAGATGACTCTTGTACTGGTAATAACAGTGAATGATGAAATCGTGCAGATACGCAAGGAGGACTCACGGGAAGGACATGATTGTGGTACCAAGCGGGATCACCGAAATGCAGCAGGGCCACGACAGGAACGAACAGGTATAAACCAAATTTGAAGACTTCGAGGTTTGGGCCGCCCATGGCAGACACAGCTGAGCACCACGCTCAGATGTATTGCCCATTAACCACATAATCACGTGACTCGGCATTCACTCGGGAAATGCCGCCTGGCGTGTCTCATCCATCGCGCCAATCATCCCTGCTCTCGTCCTCAGCGGTCGTTCATATTCACGAGTCCCGCCGCAGTCTACACCTTATAGCCAATCCCTCTTTGTAGATCTCCCCAGGTCGTGTAATATTTATCAACTTATGACGCAGTTCCTTCCCTCTCATCATTCACCGCCGACGATGCCTGGCATGAGTCTCTTACATGATCCCAATCAGTATTGCATCCTGCACGCATATATGGCCACACCATTTGTTTAGCAATAATCCTTTACCGTGTGATATTCAACCGCCCACGTCCCTCCGCTGCACTCGTCACATTCCGACCTTCACCCCACACACCTAAATTCAATCATTCAACTATGCTGTGCATTGAAGCTACTCTGGTCTCGCCCTCTTCACCCCTGCCGTATGACACTTGAGTTCCTCGAGAATCTCTTCCCGTAAGTTTGGGGTGCTCTCATCAATTATCACCCACGCGTCAAGCACGACGTCCTTATTCCCTACGAAATCTACCCAAACATGTATCTTAAGATGTGCAATCTTCTGTCCTCGCCCTCATCCTATCTTTACCGGATGACAGTACTGGATGGAAGTAGTCCTCTAGGTCTGTCCCAAAGCCACTATCCACCCTTTCGCCTCTTCTGCCATAGCTCGCAGGAGATCATGACCGTCAGTCGTCCACAAGCCATAGCAGCGTTCGCTGTTGCCGAATTCGCATCCAATTTCAGCATCCCGGTCATTGCGTATGGTGGTACTGGCAGCGTGAGCATCGTCAAGGTCCTTGCCCTTGGTGCAAGCGCTGTGATGACGGGCGGGCTTCTCGCGGGTACGGCGGGCGGAGGCACCAGGGGAATACTTCTACCATGATGGAAAATGAGTCAAGCCTTACCGCGGCATGGGTAGTCTTGTGGCTATGGAGCAGGGCAGATCAGGCACTTCTGAGAAAGTCAACAGCCAGCCTGGCTCTAGCTACAGCCCTCGAGCAAGCCACACGAGAACTCAGCCACGCCACGCTATTTCTCCAAGTCGTCTATGGTTAAGGTTGCACAGGGTGTATCGGGTGACATGCAAGACAAGGGCAGCATCATGGCATTCATCCTGTACCTTCAATCGGTGTGTAGCACAGTCTTCAGGATATTAGCGTGCGCAGCGTTGTGGGACTGCAGAATGACGTGCAGGAGGGTAGTGTCAAGTTTGAACCGCGGACGACAAGTGCACAGGTGGAGGGAGGCGTTCATGGCTTGCATTCGTAAATTGCCACATAGCATGTCATTGTTTTGTGTTCGCTTATTTTATTTGCAGGTACACCAAGAGGTTGTATGTTTGATTGAACAACTGTTATAGCTACCTCATAAGTATGTCGAGTAAATTACATGTATGACTACTTTGTATGCATGAAAACAATGGAAAAAATGTATGTACATCATTGTCGAGCGCAAGAAAGCTATCATATTTTCGATGATTTACGCCTGACACAATTCGACTAGGAGAGAGCAGTGAAGAGAGGCAAGCAAGGTTAACGCCAACGCTAGGTAGCATTTCCGAGTTAGTATTTGGGTCGAATAAATGGCATACTTCACTATCTGCAGAACAGAACGATGGTACGGTACCGTCACAGCGCTTTTATCCCCAGCGAGCCACCCGAGGTTAGTATGCGATCTACACAGTCGGACTCAGCCCTCGAAAGTGCAACAAAATTTTTTGATTATATTAAGCAAAGCCGTACACCAGCGTACAACATTACTTCGCGTAAAAGGTTAAAGATACACAGCGCTCAAGCTCCACTATGTAACGCTACACCTTCAAGGCTCTGAATGTAACCTGCAATAAATATTCGAATCACGGCACCAAATATAAAACAGAAAAAAGCGAAGAGTGCGAGAGGGAAGAAATCAAGGAGATGCAATAACCTGGACATTAAAGTTGTATGTCAATGGCTGAGCTTCAAACGTGAAGTTCGTTGACTGAAGATCAACAACAGTTTGCCCTGCTCGGCTTAATGTGCCGTGCATGGTTCCCCCGGCTTGGATGGGTATAGATAACTTGGAAATACCGGCCGGAACACTAAAAGTTTGTGATTGAGTAGGAGAGGTGGAGAGCTCAACGGTGGCGGGGGAGGTCGCGAGGACTACAGCCCAAACCATGTCTTGAGTCTGGATTTATCGTTGTTAGAATAAACACTTTATGATATCAACAAAGTACATACAAGTTGATAGTTCGCTGGCCTTCCAACTGAATCGCTTGACGCAGAAGCCGAGGCAGGATGTGGCCGCGACCACATCACGAGCTGGTCTTTGGCTGGAGTGGGGTATGTCCCCGTCTTGAAGGCTGAGGCGTAATATGACGTCAAAGCGAGCCAGCCTGATGTAAATAGGTTAGCATCGGCTCGTTCGCACAGATTACTAGTAAATGCGCACCAGTATGATCGTTGCCATCAACCCATGCTTGACTCATGGGTTGGTCACCCTCTATCGGACCGATGTAATGCGATTCTCCGAAATCATTCCAAGAAATTATTTGTACAATATCCACCTTGTCACGAATGTCGATCAACGACTCCCATCGAGTAGCATACAAGTGATCGTCGCTGAGGTAAATCCACTGCGCGAAGGAGTTTGAGTATCCGCAGATGCACGACGGAACGATGACCCACGTTTTTGTTATAAGTTGACGGGCCATAATGGGTGAAAAACCACGGAGACACAGCTGCCATGTACGTTTGACCACCACCCATTGCAGCCAAACTCGAGATGTATGCATCGTCTGTAGTCGTCGACCCAATGTACTGAGACAATGCTGAGGTGGCATTGGATGATTGACCACTAGAGATGTCCCCAAGCACACCCAGGGATGATACAAACGAAGTGGTGAGCTGTATCGGCCATCCAGAATTCCACTGAGAATAAACATTTAAGATTATGTCTGATATGAAATTGGAAAAGGCTTACGTTGAACATGCCGTCGATTACACCGCTGTAGGTACCAAACTGCGATGGATCGACGAAGAATGATGGCACAAAATGAAGCGCAGAAGATCCTGACAGTTGTTGCACAAATTGAGTTGACCACCCAGAAGAGACAGATCCTTGTCCGAAAGTACAACTTTCTCCAGAGAAAGTCGAGGCGAAAACGGCACCATTGTAAATTAGTTGATTAGGGTGTGTTGCGTAAGTAGTTATATAAGTACGAAGGGTTTGTGCGTCGGCAGCTGTGCTACAAGGCAAAGCACTGCACGGGCGAAGATTCGTTGAGTCCACAAAACAGAAAATAAAAACAATCAACTCACGTCATATCAAAGGAGAAGAAAAGCTTGAACCCAGTGCCAGACTGCTGGGCTGCTTGGTAGCTGCGAATTTGTTGAATCAAAAGCCAACTGCTCGGCATAAGTGGGGACATACGCATTGGCCACTTGCTGCGGCTGCCAATCGTCACTTCCTACATTCAAAGCAAAACCATCGATTCCACTGGAGTGTGCAAGGCTAATGTCCGCAAGCCAACTATCCAGAGTATAAGAGTAGACATTTCCGACCATAAAGTGTGCGATAACATATTTCGATGTCGCAGAAGAGCTCGTCGCAGGAGGGCTGGTCGCAGGAGAGCTCATCGCAGGGGAGCTTATCGCAGGGGAGCTCATTGCAGGGGAACTCATCGCAGGAGAGTTCGTCACAGGAGGAGGGCTCATCGCAGGAGGGCTTATCGCAGGAGAGCTTGCACCAGTGGGTATTTGAGTGGTTGTCGTGGTGGTTGCAGAGAGAGACGTCATAGCGGAGTATCCAGAAGAACTGGCAGTGACAACATCAAAAGCGTTTGCCAATGAATGGTGCCTCGAACGGGTTATGTGGCTACCCCTTATGGCTAAAGGGGATGCTCGGGAAAGAGCAGTAAAGGAAAGAGCGATCAGTGGGAGATGCACTAGCACTGCTAGTGCCACCATGTGTTCAAAAGAATGTGGGGAGTAGGAACAAGAAATTCAAGAGGTTTAGACAGGACAAAAAGGCGTGCCGCGGTGAATTCATTGTTATATAGAAAGCGACACAACCAACGCGTGCTAGCAGCCAATCGCAAGGACAAGTCATTGTCGATAACAACAATAGTCGAGGTCAGGGACCAAGACCGTAGTGACCAGTCACGTGTTATTAACAATGCCCTGGATATGTACCGTACATTAAACTTTTTGTATGGCAGATATCAGACACATCTTCTCATGCTCAATCGATTAATCGCCGCTTATCGACTCGCTCAGTGCTCACTGAAAGCAGCTGGAAGCAAAGGTTCTGAGTATGCCCATATGGTTCCATTATGCAAACTATTCACTTAGCACCAGCTCCAAGCAGACCTTATTCCCCGCTTCTCATTGCAATGGTTGCACCGACCCGGAATTTCTCCCTGATCCTTTACAGCGTTCACCTGTCAATGAACTGTCAGCGAGCGACGGGCTCTCACGTCTTTATCATTATCGTGCGGTAATTTCCATGCAATGCACCTCTCGGTATCATTGTGCAATTTTCAAAAATCATGCCAAGTTAATGTTAGAGACACGAACTCGACAAGGCATGTGCGTGCCCGAACGCGAGTACTGTGTTTTGTCAGCGCTACGCGCGCCCGCGTGAGTCTCCGCTTGAACGGTCCAGCATTGATAGTCCAGTTTGAGGAAACCGAGCTCGACATAACTTAGACTTTCCCCAGATTCTCAAGGCGCATGCCGTGGTCCTCGCTATTTGGTCTTGCGGTACCACCAGTATGGTATCCTACACAAGGGGTCATGATAGAAGGAGCGACCGTCTTCCTTCTATCGGGTCTGCCCACTGGAGACCATCTATGAAAAATCATTTACGCCGAAAGCAGCTGCGCCGAGTAGCTGTACATTTCCAAAACTATCTCTTTCGAGGCACTCGGTCTCACTCGGTCGGGATTCGACACTTCGCTTGAAAGTTCTCGTCGTCCTTGATACTAACGGTGATGAAGATTCGGTGCACGCGCCAGTGGTATTGTTTTCACAGCCCAGCAATTACATATTACCGAAGGCGCTATCTACGTTCTACCTTAGTATAATTGCTCCATAAAATACAAAGTAAGGGGAAACTCGGTCGCGAGCTGATGCTGGCTGATGCAAAAACACAATCGGCGGGTCATGTTTACGCCTCTGGACATCGCCGTCGTCTTTGGCTACCGCTCCCGAGGCAGTGGACGTTCACGTTCTTGATACTGTGCCTCGATCAAACCCAAGTACCACATGATCAAAGTCCGCGAAGTGAGCTGAGAAGCACACCGTGGGACGAAGTTGCCGGAGTATGGGCGGCACCTAAGTAAGAAACCAAGCTCCCATCAAAATGCTTGCCATGACGTCGCCGACAAGGTCGTTAGAGCCCATCGAATAGTCTTTTGGCAATGATGGAATAACATACGGATCGTGGACGCCAAGTTCAAGTGGACCTTCCGGCGGGGTTAGGTTCTTTTCATCAGAACCCAAACGATATACCCATTGCATTCTGAAATGTCATGATCGTAACAATCAATTTCCTTCCCTAGAATGAGGCAAAATGGTCAGTGGTGCAGAGAGCGCCACCATCAGGTGCACCAAAGAACTGTTCATGACTCATGAGCAGAGAAAAAGCCTAAGCTGGCACGGCGCAGTGACAACATTTGAACACAGACTCGGATGACGCAATGTCCGAAGTTCACCAAAAAGCACTTCACTCGCCAAATGACGAGGCTGCCGCGTTGTACACTTACTATTGACTCGCAGGAGGCTCTTCATAATATGACGCTTGCGGTGCTTCAAAGGCCTTGGCTATTGGCGAGGAAGCTTCCGCGCCTTCTTGACGCCGTCCCAATACGCTCGTGGATCGATCTGTTTCTTCGAGTTCGACTCGAGTAGTATGTAGTACGGCCCGCTCATATGGAACAGCCTCAGGTTTCGGTACTTGGGAAGTACTTACATGCACTCAAAACATAACTGTGTTGATAACCACACAATGCCAATGCCGAAACGCGCAGCATGCTTGATTGGCGCCGTGCGCGTCAGAAGTTTGCCCTTATTTGCCTTTGTTTTGTGTGCATCGATCGTACTTCCGGGTCATGACATAATTGTCAGTGCAGCGGTTCTTCCTTGAACATTTGAAATCCGACCGTCCAATCGACATTGCTTGAAAGTTGTTCTCCCGCGATGATTTTCTGAACCTCTTATTTGTACGAGCACGCATCGTTGTCACAGGGCCCCAACCGGATCCTCCCTTCAGTGTACTCGCACTCGCGTCTTCCGAGAATGCGCGGCAGTGCACCATTGTCCATACCTATGCACCTTCGAGCGTCCAATTTCGCTTTCATGTGGCTTCGCCGTGATCATCGCTTCATCCTTGATTCTGAACCTGGTTGAGTTGGACCCAGCAGTTTTGCAAAGAACGTGGTCCAAGTTGATGGTTTCCTAAACGTACGACAAATCCTCTGTTGTCGTCAAGTTACATGGGGATGTTGATCAGGCTTTCAAAACTGAATGAATTAATGGGCGCCGTCCATCGTGGGCTTAATCAGAGGTCTCCGTTCCCGGCTATGCGATATCGGTGGCACCTCCGAGTCAACCACTGTTGTCATCATATTTAACATCGAGTCTGCATCACACTTCTTCAATATGATCGACCAGTACGGGTACGGTTGCTTTGTCTAGACACATCTTGGGAAATGAATCTTACATCAATGAATTAACAGCAATAGGTTCATCAACGCATTTCTTTCACAACCTGTGGTTTATTGTCGAAACTTCTCACATGAGTAAATGTTTGGCTGTGATGGGGAGTTTTTTTTCCGTTTTGCTTTGTTTCCCTTCATTTCTTTACACGTTTACAGTGACCGAGATGTTCCTGTTCCTATGATCCAGATGCAGTCGGCCGCGGATGGATTGTGATCATCGAGCGCTTTGTGTACAGGATATTTGCGACGTCAGTTACGCGCTCTAGCGCTCACTCGCTTCTTCAGCACGCGTGCTGGAAAGATGGTTGTTGAACCAAGGACGCCTCGGTGATTTCATTCCGTCCTTTGCGAATCAGAATCACGGCATTCTGGTGAGGATGCGCATGCTAATCGAATATTGGGTGCCCCCCTATCATGAGTGGAGGTCACTAAGTCCGAGAAGAAACCATTCGTCTCTACCCGATAGTTGGCTATTTTCAACCTACTTCCTCACCTCCGATAAATACGGGACGACTACCGGACATTCCATGTGTCTCAAAAATTTTGGTATCGCTGTCATTCTTGGAGTAGTGATTGTCAGTGCTTCCGCCGTCTTCGGATATTACGACCTGACGCGCATGCGAAGACAGCGGCAGAATAACCAGAACGTCAGACAGCCTTACTTCTCTCACCCATGGTCTCGGTGAACGTTTGCGTTAAGAATATATATCCGATCAATACCCAAGAAAATAAGTACGACTTTGTGAATTCTGCTACAAGGTATGTAATTATGCAATATCATGCTACGGGTAAATGTCCAGGGATTCCTTGAATTCCGAGGCGCAATCTAATTTATTCCCACTCTTCCTACGTAGAACGGGACTTGATCAACGCTTGAGTGAACAAGGTCATTCCACTGTGTAGGAAGTGAGTACTGCCGGAATTGCGAGGGGGTCGGTTGAACCAAATTCCAATCGCCTCCACCACTGACCATATGGTGTACCTCTGCCTGAGGATGACCACGATACTCATACTCCAGCATCGAGCTCGTCGCCGATGTGTCCGACATTGGGCTGCTGTTTCTGGTCCATGTCGCGTTAGCATTTCTCCATGCCTCGTTATTAGGCAATGTGAGAGGTTCTAAGGAAGCTTATGAAAATTATCTCCTGCCACTGGAAAGGTGCCTACCATAAGACGTGTGAGGACGTTGGTCAAATTCATAGACTGATGCTGACGGGCTTTCTAAGGCTGGGAGAGGCTCGTGTCTCGAACATACCCCGTCCTCTCTAGACTTCTGCTTCAGCAATTCTGTAGCTGTAAAGGGAATGAATATGCAGTGCGAACATTGGGACAAGTACTCCAAACCTTTTGTCAAGATTTCGCGGCGGGTCTGGGGAGCTTCCCCTGTCAAGGAGCGAATAACATCGCGGAGTTCCTGGAACCCGTCCCCCTCTTTAACTCGATACTGTCTCTGCGAGGCAATCTTGCTTTGCTTTACAGGACGCTGGTTAGAGTTCCGGTAGGACTGCATGCTTGATGACTGTGCGGTGGTGGGTTTGCAGTTAGAATTCGAAGTCCAGCGAATAAGCCATATCCGCTTTTTATACTATAGATGCACCCTGCCGTCATCCATTTCTTCAAGAGGAATCAATAATAAGTATAGAAGAAAGATCGAGATAGGTGCACCGCCAACGCAAATGGCCGGATTATGAGATGCTTTTCCCGATTTGATTTTTTCCTGATTCATGATTTTACAAGGACCACGTCTCCACCAGGACAATCAATCCCGATGAGTGCGAAGCTTGATCATGTTCTTGGGAACAGGACCGTGCTGCAGGTTATCACTGATCATTATTTTACGACATATTATATCGTAAACTATGCATGGAAATGGAAAAGATCGGGTGTGAAAGCCACGTTGTGCATCATGATGGAAAGCTTGACGATTGAATGCTTGGTCTTCAACCTCTGAACACCGCTCCCCCACTGCATAGCCGTTCAGGATTCCACTCGTCCAATCTAAGAATATTGCCGTCATAAGTACTTGACGCATAACGAAATGTGTTATTTACACCCGACGCGATTCGGAGGAATTCCCGCGAAGGTTCTAACATTGACTAAATATTCATAGAGTGATCCCCACATGAATGGACGTCATGATGCTCGCACTAGACCGCTACTGAGTATTTGTCCTGAGGCTGTTCCGAAATACGAGAGTCACGCAGCGGGATACTTGCATTTGGGCTGGTAATCTTACTGAGTATAAGGTACAGAGTCACTGGTTCCCTTATGTGCACCGAGGCGATTTTTCTACGGGCCTGTTATGTTGTGCACAGCGAAGCACATGATTGGACCGGAGAACAGAATTCTGAGCAAAGAAGCCACGCGACATAACCTTGTATGCATCACATAATACATACTATACTCAGACAGGCGCATAAATAAATCATGAGCCGGTCCCCGGTGTTATGTAGACTATGTTATGTCAGGTAATTAGGCGCGTAAAGACTCTACTCGAAAACAGAGCCTTCCTTTTATAAACGCATGTGGTGCGACGATAATCGAGGAGGATTTGGTATACGAATGGGATGTATATCGTCGCTTATGTTTATGCCTACGAAAGCCACATGAACATGAGATTTCAAGGAGATCACGAGTACAGTGAGAATCCAATTCTTACCTCATGCCGTGATACCAAGGTGTCTTAGAGGTTGCTTGATTTAATAGCAACCATGGACGCCGAGGGTAGTGGCAGCTCCGTGGAGACTAGTGCAAAATGTCGGTCCAGGATCACTCCAGACTTGGTGAGGGTCTTGTTACATAGACATGGGCAAAACAGGTTGGAATGTGCTCACTTAATGTGCTGATAAGATAATTACAGTTCATCTTGCAGACACGGACGTACGAGAAGCACGCACATGCAATTTACTTATTGGTTTAAGCCAAAACCTAGTCATCAGCAAAATTTAGGAGTGAATGGTTCGTCGAGCGCAACATCTCAAGCCCGATGACGAGAATACGAGCCCACACTATCAACGTGATGGGAGTATGGCTAAGAGCCAACACAGGGAAAAACTATCAGCAGACAAAGGTACTAAAGCGGATGGCATGAACGCATGCAAGACGCTGAAATTAGTTCTGGTTCCTCATCCAAGGTCCCCGTGACAATAGTAGGAAAGGTCTACACGCAGCGAATGGAGGTGGGCTAAAATAAATAGAAAGATGACAAAAATCCAATGAGTTATGCGGGGGCCGCTTCCAGGAGGATATCGGAGTAAATCTAGAGAGATTTGGTCAAGTCAGATCCTCCTCTCTAGTGACACTCTGAGGGGTAGAACGGAGCCAATGGGGCAACAATCTGATGCTAGGGTCCGTCGGGAGGAGACGTGTAGACAGTATTCATGGATATAGTCCTTAAAAGCTAGGGCTCCGAGATTTGATCGATTGCTTTATTGAACTGTTGCGGTTTAAATTTGAACCTTCGAACGAGTCGGCACAAGATGTAGACGTTGGAGTAGTTGCTAGTACTAGTGTGTATGAGTTTACGTAAGGTATGTTGTACTGCTTATGTAACGCAGACGAATTTCAAAAATGTATGTCCAGCTTTGCTCCTTCGTGTTGTACAGTCAACCTGTCCATTTCATGCTGAGGTAACATACCACTCGTTCCACTCATGTGCACTGCCGTCTGTAGCAATATATATAATGGCAGTTCGTTCCAGTGGCATATCTTCCTGACCGCATATTTCTGGGATGGTAGCTACTTTACTTCAAGAGTTCCGCGCTATTCCCTTATTAGCTCTCAAATGAATATACATGATTTAGACTGAAATGGTCATCAATGCGCATCAACTGATTGTGTACCACGTAGTTGAGTATTGTGGATGCTATTCAATACGGATTCCGGATATTGATCAATCTTGCATTGCAGTCGCGTTCGGAACGGAACAGGGGTCAGCGGCTGCGCGGTTAGAGTGTGTTTAATTAATTAATATCCTGCCCAATCATACACCAGTTACGTTAGGATCGATCGACCAAGGAACAGGAAGTTTGAAGGTGTACTACTACCAGTTTTCACAGGTGATAGTCAGAATATAGGCAAGGAACCTGATTCAAATGATATTGGTTTACGCAAAGCGTCTATGCACGGATTGCCAGAGACAGCCTGATCATCGCCAATCTTTGTGCGTCAATGGTGTGGAACTCTTTGAGTTCGGGCTCTGCCGAACGTTGTGGGCATAGGTCGCCCATCATCAGACTACTGATGGCCTGACAAGTAGAGGTACGTGAGTACGGTGAACATACAAAATCCCTCAGTTCCAGTAGTAGATAGATAATAACCGTGTTTAGACAGAAGAGGAGATAAGTTTTGAGTTTGGTGGGTATTCTAATATGTTGAGATCGTAGCGACATGTCATCTGTGCCAGTACTAGTACGTGTGTCTGTTTGGGGCCGGAAAAAAAATTAGCACACGTCACGTACAGACGATCACAGACATAAGTAGGAAAGCACATAAAAGGGCCAGCTTCGTAAAACATAAGAAAAATGGAAGGAGGCCTGCGTATGACAACAGTGCCGTAACAGGGCAGATCCTCGACAGCTGTCGAGATAAAGAGTCGAGGTTCTAGAAAGAAAGTCTCGAATCATCTCCAAATTGCACCATAGGTGACCGTAGTCGGCCTGAAAGGCAAGATAAACCGCAGATCATCATGTAGGTTTATAATAGATCGTCGTGAGATACTGTAGCTTCGCAGTTAGCGGATCATAATGGACGCCATAGCGCATGAATGCAAACCTTCGTGCGATATCGGGTGGTATTTGCGACGGCCAGGACACCATTGCGAATTGCACTCGTACTCAAGTGGTGCAAGACGACATGAGACGGAACAGGTAGGACACTAGCATCATCACTTGACCCAGTACCATCAAGACCTAACCGAGTATGTGCAGGAGCTGCCAGATGCACGCTTGTCACATCTGTACCGCTTGCGGTAGTAATAGGTATTGCAGGAGCTTCCTGCTCTGAAGCCCTATCCTCCTGAAGGTCACGAGCAACGGTGCTAGTCATCCCCAAAAGTGATCGACCTGGTCGTCGTCTTTCGCGCTCCCTTTCACGCTCACGCTCCCGATCTCGTTCACGGCCTCTGGTACCTGCTGTAGACTGCGCAACTTTTGTATTCAGGATCAGCTTGTCAAGATGCCGCGGCAATCCAGGGGCAGGTGGAATGTTAGGAGTTGGGACATGATGGTGTGGAGCTTGGTCATACTCGGGGCCTGCGGTATATGCTAGATAGGACTCCTCCTCCCGAGCAGCAGCGACGAGCTCTGGAGGAATCTCATCCGTCCACCTTGCATGCATACCGTTGGGATCCGCGGTTGAAGATACATCTGTAACGGAGCCGTGCGTGGAGCTTGTTGTCGACCAGAAGGAGTGCGCATGGGGATTTGGACGCCCCACCTGTATAGCCGGAACAGCCGAGGCCGCGCTAGGCGGAGTCAAGCCGGAGATGGGAACAGCAACATAATTAGCAAGACTACCCTCATCATCAACAGCAGTAGGCAAGTCCTCTGCTACCCGCGATTGCTCATCGACAATGAATCGAATATGGTGAGTACCCGGCATGAGTGGTACCCAAGTAGACCATGATTTGTCACTCGACGGATCGCTATGACAAGTTGTCAAAAACCGGCGTGTGTCGCAAGAGGAGATGACGTACTCGGGCTCCATAGGCAGGCGTCCTTTCCAATTGTTATCTCCAGCACGAACTAAAATCACATTTTTCCCACCTCCATTCCATGTAATCTTCACAGAGACAGGTTCCTTTGTATCCTCATGTGATTGGTCCGGTCGTTTCATCAGCTGCCCATTCTCTCCAGCGAGATCAACGTCTTCCGATTTGGCTATCTCTTCCTCAGCTTTCTGAAGCGCGAGTGGTATTGTTGAATGGACAGTCTCCTGAACAAAAGCAGATGGATCAGGTTGCACCGATGCGTCAATCTCACTTTCAGCATAGAGCTCTTGCATGCGAGGCTGAGCGGACTGGCCGCGAGATGAGATAGACGTGGAGCTATATTGCAAATGAGCGTTCCGGAAGTAAGGGCTTCCCCGCGGGCGATGGTGATGATGTACTGGGATATGAGTGGATGGAGGTTGATCAAATAGTGGTTCTGCCGAATAGTTGCCCTTATCAATATCTCTGTTTGTGGTTCCTTTCAAGTTTAACTGACGCCCACGAGGCGAAGTGCCCGTATTTGAAGCATTGTTCATAGTGCCATTGTTGAATGCAGGGATTGGAATTGGAATCGGAGAAGTTGTTCTTGGTGGGCGACGGTAAGGTGACAAGGGAGAAGAATTGCCGGAGTTATGATACGATGCTGCAGGTGTCAAGGAGAGGGGGGCGAGGTCTGGAAGCTCAAGAGATTTTTTCTTGTTGCGCAATGATCGATGTGGCTGGTGGGGGTGGGGAGATGGGGAATGGGATGGGGCTTGTCGACGGCCATTGACAGATGAATCGATTCGTCTGCTCGGGATTGGTGAACGCGAGCTTTGACTGGTGTTGGACGCAGTGTTCCCCATCACGACGGATGTTGATGTTCGTCAAAGAAGACGTCCTTTAACAGCCTGGCGTCCTCGTCGTGACAATGAGCTTTGATGGAGGTAATCCGATAGTATTATCAATAGGATAAGTCCAAATATTAACTATTATTATTATCATTATTTATTCGACTTTGGCCAATGGCCAGAACCCCTGCGCTATATCACATTAAAAGCTCGAGTTGCATTATTGACTCATAGTACAGGACCACAGCATCACCATTGGAAGTCAATCACTATAACTTGTAACCCCAATATGAGCGAAGATGCATCTCCTTCCTTACCTCCCATCCCAGCATCGAACGAGTTTCTTGAATCGGGCTCTGACTTGACCATCCCAGAACCCAGAGACGGTTTTTACGGATATACCGACGAAAAGAGCCTGCAACAAGTGAGATGATAATTCCTATTGATGACAAATGAAGTCTCTTATGATCTGAATGATCAGATGGAAGAGAATAAATTGGCACATCGTCGCACTTCCGACACATCAATTGTCTCTCATCCTCAATCTGATGGTTTCTCAGCCAGTTATAAGTTGGCTGCTATCCGCGAGGCGCTCCAGAAACAGAAGATGGAAGGGCTACATGCGTCACCTTTCCCTGACGATGAGGACAAAGACCCTGTTTTGAGTACGTCTTCATCTGACGTCATTTATCTGACGGAACGCTCAAGTTACGTCCAAAGTGGGCACCATAATCACTCCGGAGCAAGCATCTGTTGCCCAGTCTTTTCAGAGATGCCTTGAGCTTCGCGACAAATATATCGCGAAATCTCTCCAGAGGCTGGGAGATAATCCCAGAGACCACGACGGAGTCTTCCAGGGCGTGGCCTCGGGCTTCGCAGACGTTTCTGGGGTCAAGCCCGATGCTGATTTATCTTCAGTTGTATGTACGGGAAGCCCTCACCAGCCTTGGACCATATACCCGAAACCTCCCCCTCCTCACTGGCACTTTACTGCGAAAGAGACCATCATTAGCGCGGATGGTCAGGTCACACCAGACAGCCAATTTATTTTCTCTCAATGCCAAATACCCGGTAATGATGAGTGGGAATTCGAAATAGATGACAAAGGCGTATATCAAGTATACGCGAACGCGAGTGGTAATTTTGTCTCATCTCTGTCAGTAGAACTCGAGCCCACTCTGTGCCTCAGCAGAAAACAAGGAGCCACTCTTCGATATACCTACTATCAGGGAGTACTTTGTCGACCTAGACTATGTTCTCAGCGTCATATCCGATGGCCCCTCGAAAAGTATCGCGTACCGTAGGCTCAAGTATCTCACAAGCAAGTTCGAGATGTATAGTCTCTTAAACGAGTTTCAAGAAATGGCAGACATGAAGGTGCGTGGAGACTGCCGAAATCCAGGCCAAATATTCATGCAGTGGGATCCTGTAGAGTGTGCCGCACAGGTGCTCCGCTAATTATGTGTGCAAGGTGATTAACTGACACGTGATTTAAGGGACTTTTACAATGTACGGAAGGTGGACACTCATGTCCATCTAGCAAGTTGCATGAACCAGAAGCACCTCCTGCGTTTTATCAAGTCGAAGATGAAACGCAGCCCTGATGTCTGTGTAGCTCCATCTGCGGTTTATATTAGTTACTCAATGATCCGCTACTTTAGGATGTCGTCATCTTCCGTGACGGGTCGAATTTGACGCTGGAACAGGTGTTTCAGTCACTCAGGCTGAGCGCATACGATTTATCCATCAACACGCTCGACATGCATGCCCACCAAGATTCCTTCCATCGGTTCGATAAATTTAACCTGAAGTACAATCCGATTGGCGAGTCCAGGCTGAGAGAGATTTTCCTGAAAATAGATAATAAGATTGATGGTAGATACTTTGCTGAGATCACTAGGGGTACGCTTTATGACGCTCAGGCTCTCCTCGCATTGATCTGACATTTTTGCAGAGGTCATGAATGATGTAGAGCAAAGCAAGTACCAGGTAAGAGTACCTCAACTTACGAACAAGAAGCTTCTTTCTTAGACCCATACCCTTAGAACTGCGAATGGCGTGTCAGTATTTATGGTAGATCTGTGGATGAGTGGGACAAGCTCGCGAAATGGATCATCAATCATAATCTGTTCTCGCACAATGTTCGTTGGCTCATTCAAGTCCCTCGACTTTATCAAGTCTACAAGGAGACTGGCACGGTAAAAACTTTCGAAGAAATCGTCATCAGTGAGTGTTTCATCCCAAGTCTCATTCACGTCGACAAATGACATGTCTGTAGATGTCTTCCGTCCCTTGTTTGAGGTCACGAAGGATCCTCAATCACATCCCGAGCTTCATGTCTTTTTGCAACGGGTCGTCGGCTTCGACAGTGTGGATGATGAATCCAAGGCGGAACGCCGGTTCCACCGCAAATTTCCTTTTCCTCGCCTCTGGGACTCCGCACAGAATCCTCCATTTTCTTACTGGTAAGCACTTCTAACCTGCATTGTTATCCATTAATCAAATCATGGTTACAGGATGTACTACATGTATGCAAACATGGCCAGTTTGAATCAATGGCGAAAGGCACGAGGTTTCAGTCAGTTTTTTCTTCCTTTGAGGTTTCCTTTAGTAAAAATAACTGCCTCTCAGACACGTTCGTATTTCGACCTCACGCCGGTGAAGCAGGCGATACAGATCACCTGACCGCGGCTTTTCTCACATCCCACTCGATTTCACACGGGATTCTACTTCGCAAGGTGCCCGCGCTGCAGTACTTATTCTACCTAAAACAAATTGGGTTGGCCATGAGCCCTTTGAGCAATAATGCGCTATTCTTGACATACGAGCGCAACCCGCTCCCAGACTTTTTCAAAGTCGGGTTGAACGTAAGTTTGAGCACCGATGACCCGTTGCAATTCCATTTCACCAAGGTCGGCCCCCGTCTCTGATACTCCGTTGACGACATCTCACTTTGGCGTTGTAACAACAGGAACCACTGCTAGAGGAGTACAGCGTCGCAGCTCATGTAAGATATTCAACAATCACCGGTCTCATCTTGTATTTGTTACTTACCCCTGTACGACAGATTTACAAGCTTCCCCAAAGCTCGTTAGCTGAGCTTGCTCGCAACTCTGTGGTTCAAAGTGGGTTTGAGATGGAGGTTAAACGGCACTGGCTCGGCCGGGAGTGGTATCTTCCGGGCGCTGCAGGTAATGATATCCACAAGGTACGCATCTTTTCCTGTACGCTCGACCTATTTATGTACTTGACAACTGCACAGACGAACGTGCCCAATATTCGACTAGCGTACCGGCACCGCACGCTACTCGAGGAGCTTGCGATGATTAGAGCGCACCATTCTATAGTCAAGAATGCGTAATCCGACATCATCCGGTGACATTGAGATTGGAAGCGCATGCCACCTTTTCTTCTTTTCTTAACCAGTTGTAATCAGTTCAAGGTCCCAGATATGGTATAGTTCACCATGCGTAATCGTTAGCCGATCGGCGGAGAGATATCGAGGATTTTTTACAAGTGCCACCATGCTATAGTCTCATCCAGCGGTGTGAGTTTACGGCTGCGTAAGTCAGTGTCAGAGGAGGCGGAGACGACATTCAACACATCTCCACACGCAATGATGTTTGGAACGCTTCACACGTTGGGGGAAATACCCGGCGGAGGTTCAAAGGAGCCTGAAATATGCAGCGCTTCCTATACACGAACAACAGCTCCGCTAGAATTTATGCGTGGCGCTGACTTGCAGAACGTTTGCGTATAACATATCAGTGATCACGGACCCGCAAACGCGTGGTTCAAGCGGTGGGGCTCATGACTGCAAACAGAGAGAACTCTCTCAAGGCACCGCAGTGTTATGAAGTAGGACATCGACTACCAATCAAGCCATAACCATATCGGTGCTTCTGAGTCCTTCGGACCGACAAGAATCAAACGTTCCAGTCGAGGCTTCTTGCTTCCCTCAGTCTTAATAATACCCCCTCGCAGATTGGTGGGAATATTGACCCGCAACCGTCGGCCTTGCTTCTTCTCATAGAACCGTCTTACCATCAGATCGTTTCGTTCGTGACTGGTCGATACTATGTCGGACACTGGTGAAAGCGAGTTATCGAGGAAGCCAAAGGTCTTGATTGCAACGTTTGACGGTACCGCAGGCTCTTATGATGCGACGGTGAGGCCCCTCAGAATCATATATGCATCGCGAATATGAAAACTGATGGTGCTCTCAAAACTTGCTGCCATAGAGCACGAATGTTGTTAAGTTTGTCTCATTACTGAAGAAAGACACAGACAGACAGCTCTGCTATTATCAGGTACGTACCCAGAAATAATACTCCAGCAGCTCCGCTATCCGAGTTACACATGATTGAGCAAAGATACTCAACTCCTCTCATTATACAGGCTGGTGTTGGAACGTATTTCGCTCCGGGGGTTGTCTCTCCCATGTGCACTTGGCTCGCAAAGATTTTGGATGAGGCTTTTGCATGGTGAGTATGGCAGGTTGGAAGGAGAGTCGAACGTTTCTTTAGTTTTCTCAGGTATCTGGACGCACATGTCATGGAGGGCTACAAATTCTTGATGGATAACTATCGACCGGGTGATAAGATTTGTTTTTTCGGTGAGAACACCACACTGAGCGTATGATAGATTCCACTAAACTTGAGGCAGGTTTCTCCCGAGGAGCGTACACAGCACGAGCGTTGGCGGGAATGTTGCGCAAGGTCAATTGTCGTCGATTATTTGATATTGCCTTTTGTGTTAAGACATTGTCACAGGTTGGGTTACTTCCAAAATCAAACCTCCAGCAGATCAGCTTTGCCTACGAGGCATACAAGCAAACCGGCAAACTAGCAGATGAGCTTGCTGCTGGTTTTAAGCAAACCTTTTCTCGGGACGTCAAGGTAGAGTTCGTAGGAGTTTGGTAAGTCGCCCCTACATCCAGCTACCTGAAAATAACCTTCCGGTTTTCAGGGACACCGTCCAAAGCACTGGGGTGCTCAGGAGCAGGAGCCTGCCATTCACGGACTCCAACACCCTGATCAAGACATTTCGACATGCCTTGGCTCTCGATGAGGTCGATTTAGCCAATACCCACATTATCTCGTACTGACTATCCTTAACAGCACCGCGTTAGGTTTCAGCCAGAGCTCTATCATCGACCCCGGTCAGACGCACCTGATCCAGAATATGTAGAGGTGTCAAAGTTACGCGAAGCTGTTGATGAATTGGAAGGCAAGGTCTCCAGCAAATTTGCTTCGCTCCAGAATAAGCTCCCGAAACACGGCAAGAAAATAATGAAAAAGCCGAAGTTTGAAGGGGTGAAGCGTGGGTTCGTCAAGAAAATCATGCGCCGCCGGGGTGGGGCCGTGATTGTCGCTGAGATGAATGGAGAAACCATAGTCGAGGAAGAGATAAATGTGGAAGCCGTTGACTGTCCTAACACAGAGCCGGCACCATCGTCAGATGTTCTCGAAGTCTGGTTCCCGGGATGTCATAGCGGTGAGTATACATGTGTTTTCCTAATTATCTCCTAACAAATTGTTATCAGACATAGGCGGCGGAAATGTTGGGAACTCTGTCAATGTATCATTGGCGCAGATCACTCTTCGCTGGATGCTTGAGCAGGTCATTCTGTCTCAATGTGGCATTGTTTTCGATGAGGAAGCTCTTGAGCGAGTCGGCATGCCATTATCGAGCTTTCCTACCCCGCAAACGCCCTCTGCCGCTGAGGACCCATCTTGCGAGTCACATCTGATATCAGATAAGGCGGGTCCCAATGCCGCGCCAGAGGACGTTGTGTCACTTCCGGTAGAAGAACTTGATGCACCCTCACTCCTTCCTTCTACCGATCCTCCGACTATACCATCACAGCCAAACCCCGACACCTGTGATGCTCTTGCTCCTCTGTTCGACGAGCTGCAGCTGCAGAAATCCTGGTGGCTCCTTGAAATCATGCTCCTTCCATTTTCTTGGCAAGATGCACACGGTAAATGGCATACGAGATGGAGGTGAGATACTTTTACAGTGTCGCATTGCGAAGGACTGTTTTTGCTGATTGAGTATGGTGGCAGCTTCCATCTAGGCAAAGGTCGCACTATTCCCTATCAACATCCTAAATTACATACGTCCGTTAAGGAGCGAATGGACTATACACCCTTGCACTATCAGCCACGAGCGATATACCAACGCGGACACGAGATTTTTGTGTGACGACTACGAAAACGACGGTTGGTCCTCCTCATGACCCGCCTTGATACCCCTTTTCAGAGATCCTTTTTGATATTATTATTACGGAACACCACGAGTCATCCTAGGGATGAGTTTTTTGTTACATTCTCCACATACCTTTACTTTTACGAGACTTCGCTGATGGATGTGTTTGTAATGTTTGTAATGATGATAATAATGATCGCCCTGATACCATTTTTTCTGTCTTCAGGAGAATTTTTATTTGTCTTGAGGAGAGTTTATATGCTAGCATTAGGTGTTGCACTTGCCCTATTCTGTTAGATCTATTACCGATTTAATCGATCTGACGCCTTCGTTCCAGCTGCCAAGGTACATATGCGGGAGTACCACTACGACACCATTTCCAGAGGGTCATATACACAGATTAGGCCCTGGTATCTTTTGGTGGCCCTGAGTTACTATGAAGGAGTTGTGATACCCGACAGGAGTTCTCCATGGTACAAGCGCTCATGCCGTATCACCCGGTCTACATCCCCCCCGCCGCGAGCGTCCTCCAAAGCGAAGGTAGCTTTGAGGCAAACCTAACTTTAAAAAGATTTATCGACGTGTCATGTTATCGCGCCGAAATCCCTCCTTGTTCATCATTGCAACAAGGCGCCAAACCGACTACTTAGCGCTTGGCATGAAAAGAACTTCCATTTTTCTTCATGGTTCTTGCGGATACTTAGCTGTTTCCTGAATCAAGCACCCTAACAATAAACACCAGAATGAGCAACATGGCGGCGAACTTTGAACACCGGCACTGGCAAAAATCAGACCCGCACTTTAGCTTGTTATAGAACCGCAGCTTTCGACAGGAGGGATCATTCACCAATCTGAATATGTATACACTTCCTTGCTTAGGATGCCGATGGTCCAGAAAAATCTTTTGACGATCACTCGCCTAGTACTCATAGTCTCTAGTCGTATTGACGCATGAGCTAGTCCTAGATTACTGACGAACAACACTATTTGGTGCAATGACGCTTGCCCAGCAGATGCCCCTGCATCTCAAAACCCACCGCATCGTAGAAGAGAGCGAGACACCGGAGTACTAGTGCTATTACGGGCAACACGGAGAAACTGACTGAAGGATTGCAGGTTGTAACGGTATCGGGAAAGTGTTGCAATGCGCATCTAAGGGTCTTTATTCTGCGATGTCAGCGGAGAAATTCTTTGTCTGAGCACGTACTGCACGTAAAAACAGCCGAAACACGCTACTAAGGTTGGGTCGGTCGAAGGAATAATATTCCGGGTATTTCTATAATACAGACGACGGGCGAGGATAAAAATGTGCAATCAAAACAATGGCGGCAGGCATGGATAATTACGTGGGGCGGGTGATAGAGAGTATGAGGTTTACAAGGGAACCATGAAAGAACTCAAAATATATTCGCCCAAACCTCGAGGTCGAACCTTGATGCTCTTGCACTGTCTATCCAAGGGTGTTTCTGGGTGGCAAGGTCAGAACGGTATGACGAATGTGACAAGCTCAAAGGGAGTACCAAAAGATCCTTGGGCGTCTTCCGCGTGTCGGGGTCCTTGAGAAGACAGCTATCGACAAAATCTTCCGCTTCCTTAGGGAACCGCCCTTCAGGTGTCAGCCGTGGGGCAGGCTCGTTGACGATGTGCTGGAGTAGTTCCAATATACTCATCATCATTCCGCCTCCCTGTAGGCTGACACCCTTGCTCTTCCGCTTGTCTTTCTTCGACGTCTTGTCCTGCTCCCTCATAGGCGGGAGACCCATAGTACCAGGTGACAGCGTGCCTTCAAAGTCGGACAGATCTGAGTCATCCGGATCTGTATCGGCAAAGGGGAACCGCCCCAGTGCTAGTTCTATGAGGGAAATACCCAAGGACCATACATCGGACTTGACAGTGTATTGTGCGCCTTGTATCCGCTCAGGCTGTTTGAGATAACCTTATAGCTTCAGTAGGAAAGATATAGAACACTTGGAAACGCACGCTCATGTAAGTTGAGGTTCCGACGAAAGTATCGGCGATAGAATTTATGAGTTCACCGGACACACCGAAGTCGCATATCTTGATGTGACCTTGAGAGTTGCACAAGATATTCGATGGCTTGATATCTGGCACGACCATCAACTTCGACAAAAAAACTAAGACTGTCGCATGGTTAAGCTCACCACGGTGAATGATTCTGTGTACATCGTATAGATAGGTCAAGCCCTCAAGCACAGCCAATGCAACTTTTGAGACGACCTCGATATCGATGGCTCCGATTTTCTTGTAGATTCCATCAAGAGAACCCTTATCCATGAACTCCATGCAAATGCAGATATTTGGATCTGAAAGAAACGCGCCATAGAAAGAGATGATATACGGCGAGTGGCAATCATGCATGATGTGAAGTTCGCGGAGGATTTGCTTCCGCACAGAAGGTTTTGCATCAATGAGCACGATCTAGATACGAATATGAAGGTTGAAAAAGGGTAAAACAAAAGAGACTAAAGACTTGCCTTCTTAGCCATGATCGTGTTAGTGGGAGTATGTTCTACCTTTTTGACGCTTCCACCATTGCCCTGGCCAAGCTCCTGAAGGTCTTTCAAATCTTCGTTGCGAAGATCGTAACGCGTCTCTGCATTCATGTCAAGGTTTGCTAGCGTGTTCGAAAGGGTAGTATGGTACGTGTTCCTCCGTGCATTGGTGGAAGCTGTGGCAGGAACGGAAAGAGAACCACCTGCAGGAGTCACAAGATTTCCGTCTGGATCCTGAACAGCATTTGAGACCCCGAGTTTGGGAGCATTAAGAGTCATAGGCGGTGGTCGTTTCTTGCCCTTCGCTGCTGTAGTCGCGGGGGCAACTCTGGTGGGGACCGGCTCTGGCTCCTTTGATTTTACGGGCTGAGAGACATTGAGCTGCAAAGCCTTGAAGTTGCGTTTCTTGCGAATTGGGGTGGACATCATCATGGCTTCAACAAGGCCAGCTTCTGCAACCTGTTTGACTGAGCGGAGGGCAGTCGCAGTTCAACTGCTAGCAGTGTTGTTCAAAACTCTATTACCGCAGAAGCTCATGGTGGATTACATAAGTGACCTTGAAATCAATAAATGATTGCCACGGCCCCGAATTTGGGCAACCGCGATGAGCAGTAGCCGCGCCCAGGTTTGACACTTTCTGACATGTCCCGGGAAACTGCCTGTCTACTAATTCTATGTGTGGTCCACACGGGTCCACAGCCAACTCAGCATACCGATCATGGTTGCGGTCGTAAGTATTTAGCTTTTCTGAGAAGCTACCCGCGTGACCTGCCATATAGCTTACATGTTATCGTTCGTGGAGACCATTGTCTAGCTACCGCATAGCATATCGACGTTCTAGCGCCCATCAATGACCCCACAGTATGTCATCCAGCTGTCTACGCGAGTGGTGAACCCCCTGTTGCCCTACAGCACAAGTATATTTTTTACAGTCATGACGACGCAGGTGATGTACACCTGGTTCTGTGCTGCGTTGTCAAACACGTTATCGCGCGCCGTTCGTACCTTGGACGACCCTACGGCGCTCTGTTTCTCATGTTGTTTTGATGCAACTTCGGTTCTGGCTTCGTTTGATGGATATGCAGCCAGATCGGTGGGTCATGGGATTATACATGAATGTGCAGCACTTCTCCATGCATCAGTTACATGGACTATGGCATGACAGGTGTCGCTGATATCCGGACTGTGCTGGTATGTATAGAATGAACGACTGTCTTCCTGTCCTGTAAGGTCTACGGGAAACTAACATGCGCATGGTTCACAAATAATGAAAAATGATGCCGATGCAAGCTAAGTTTATGACGCGGCTACTCATCAGCGATTGTAGGCTAAGCTCTCGCTAGACCAACGACTACTACATCATATTGGTTTCATGTCAGTCATTACAACATTGCGTAAAGTTTCTGGATGCGATGCAAATCAAAGTACGTGGGGACTAAGCGTGACGAGCTCCGAAACCAGTTCAAAAAGCCATCCCACTCGGTTCTTCCATGTCGTATCCCTTGTGACCCAACTCATGTTCCGGTTCCTCCTCTACCGTACCCACACTAGGACGCGAATGCTGTGTCGGCGAAAACGGTGATGCTGGAGGGCCCGTGCCGGTTGCAGTAGACGACGAATCTGTGGATGCTACACTCGCGATGCTGGAGCGGGACATAGAAAACCGGGATGCCCGACTGGACCAGAAAGACTGGATACCTGCACCCAAAGTTCCCAACGCTGCCTTCGCCTCCGACGCGGCTTGAGCAACGCTTACAGGTCGTGTAGGTGTACTTGGTACAGAGTCCCACGATGTCTGTCTGCTGGCATTAGGTTTGCTTTCTTCAATAGTGGGAGATGAAGACAGTTCCGCTTCCGATTTTGAGATCTCCACGGGGGTCTCACTCGTGCTACTGGTCGGGTCGGAGTTAAACGAAGTAGAGCTAGCGGAGCGCTGCTGCCACCGCCCACGGACGCCCTCAACCGCTTTGAAGAAGTTCGTCGAGCCGGTGGTAATTGTACGCGATATAGCTTCTCGGGTGGGTGCTAGTTGTTGCTCTAATTTCAATTCTTGAAGTCCTTCGGACAAACGAAGTCCGAAGTCGGAGACGACAGAGGGCTTCTCGTTACATGGGTGTCTATCAGGGTAACACTAAGAGTTTGAAATGATTGTTGAGGAAAGTTTGCGAACCGTGGCTCGACGATGTCGAAGAGCATAGGGTCTGTAGACCTCTGCCACACATCGTATGCAGTCGTCTTAGTGAACTCGGAGATCCAAAGGGGATTGAAATCATCGATGGAATTATCATCCCCCCCTGTGCGAATCTCATGAGTGTTACTGATTATAGTACATGCTCGACACTTACCTGTCCCAGTAATAATCACGTTGTTCCCTTTTCCTTTCGCAAGGAATTCCCGATATCGAACGGATGCTAGTGCAGCAGAAATATACTCCTCAAACTGCAAAAAAAGTTATTATAAGTTAACGTGAATCTTACGCATATAATGGTGCAACCTTGGTTCTCAGATAATCATCACTCCCTTTGAAGCTGTCGATCATATTAGGTCTAGAATCAGCGTGGGCAACTCTACTAAAAGACGTACTGCATCGCAGGCTTGGTTGGATCTGTGTCATCCCAAGCATCGTTGACATCTCGAACGATCTCATCCATCCATTTCCGGTCGGCAGCTGTCAATCCCATCAACCGTTCTAGCCTCGGATTCCGAAACTCTAGTGTCGCTGTTTCAGTCTGGACATCAAGGATGAGCTTCGAGCTGTTTCGATGGCATCTCGAGACCAACATTAATGAGTAATTCAACCTCCTTCTGTTGGGCAACGATGGTGTTCGTGCTCCCACACAGCCATCCTTGTGAATCCTTCAGAAGGTCCAGCTGTTGCAGAGGCAAATAGGGTTGGAAGAACGCATCCTAGACTGCAAGGTTAGCGTTAGACACTGCTGTGAAACACGAGGCGTACCTTGCCAAAAATATCTAACGGTAAACCCATGTATGCCATCATACTTTTTCGATCTGACGTGCGTAGCGACTGTGGGCATGAAAGTGTTGGCGCACGTGCGGCGAGAGGCGGAGATCCGCAGTCATCCAACGTTTGCAACAAGCCTGTGCGTGGGTTAGACGGTGAGTCGGTGACGCTAAGAAACAACGCATGATTTATTACCAGGGATTAATGATATGAGTGAGTACTGGTAAGTGCACAGTCGTTCCACCGGGTGACCGAAGAACATAATCTAGTATATAATCAACATGGCCCGCGGTGTTGATATGATTACCACAAACCTTTTTCTGACACATAAGGGCTTTTAATAGAACAAGCGTGCGATGGCGGAAGGTGTGGACAAACTCGCGGCTACGCTGGTCAGCTTCTCGGCATGGTCTGTAACGTAAAACTTACATGCTTGTACCTGCATGAATTGGCGATCAGGTATAACAGCCGCAATGAGTTCCCCCGACCTACCGATGTATAATCCGCTTTCTGTCAACTGTGTGCGGAGTGATACTTCTAGCGATGCACCAAAATCTACGAGAATACTGGTATCCGAGAAGTCCCTGAAAGGAACCTTCAGATCCCGCTAATCAGGCTGGGTGATATCCGGGCCCACCTTTGTTCAAACAATGCGCGTGTAACGACCCCTAGTCGATCCCTAACAGAGCATATAGTTAGATAATATGTGTGCAGCGTTTTGAACCAACCGAATGGGGCCAAAGACCGGCTTTGACACCAGGACCACGACAGCCTTTTGGACAATCGATCGGGTCACGTCTACGTCTTTGACAAGTAATACAGAGGCTGGTATTTGGCGATTGCATCTGTGAACCAAGGGTTAGGGTCAAGCATGCACATAATGATCTAGATGATGCGCACGAGATACCAAAAATTGTGGTTGGTATTGGAGCATTAGGAACAAGATGGAAATAGGAATAATCTTCTAGAGACTAAATCGGGGGTTCATAAGAGCGATATTTGAATAAGATTTATTGTATTACCAGATGTGCACCATCTGGCAGAGCCAGAAAGGGAAGTATTTTGGCAACCTCTTCATCATGGAAGATATCGCCATTGCAAAATTCGATCTTCGGACCGACCTGGGTACATGAGCTTCCAAAAGTGATGCAGGTACACTCGATCATCATACCAGGTGATTGAAGTCCACAAGTGCAATGCCTAAGACTAATGGACCTTCGGGAGGTTGTAGCAACATGGACTCTGGCCGCGCTTTCTTCGAATGCGAAGAAGCTGCAGAAGTAAATGAATCTGCATCCGTTGTACCTGAGGAAGAAGTCGGCGGATAGGTCATGACATGTGCCGTGTTGTATTTGGGCTCCTCATAGAGGGCCGCAGAAGGAGCTGCAGAAGTAACCGAGCTAGCGCGTCGAGCGTTCCTATCGCTGGAGTCGCTTACATCGTCTGTTTCTGAGTTGAAGTCGATATCTATCGAGTGGTCCTCTGATCCACGTCTGGCAAAGAAGTCCTGAGCGTGTATAGCGGTGCTTGAGTCGCGTCGGGGTGAACCTGGAGGAGATGAAAGAGAAATCGAACGTTGTGAGGCGGTATCAGCATCGGCGTCGTCGTTTTCGTCATTGTTTTCCCGTTCACTGTGATCGTTTAGGACGAAACCAGTGTCATGTCCGCCAGGTTCAGTCGTTTTAATGCTAGACATGTTGATTGACGAAATGAGGACGGTCGTTGGGCTTCAGAATTGCCTGTATAATCCCACGTGATTAGCAACCCCGTATCAAGGCAGCTCCACCGAAGCGTGCTTTGTTCACCGACACCACGCGTCTGCTGCGCTTACCACGGTCACCCAGGGCAACGTGCCCAGTGGGATTTTTATCCTCGACGTTTCTGTTCCAATCCCGACTTCTTCGTCATGGTTAAGCAAGTCGTCGCCCTACTGGCTATGGCTGCCCCTGCCCTAGCACTACCTACCATGGTCGCCTCTACCCTGACACTGCCCACCCTTTTCATGGATACCCTGCAAGCCATTTTCGGCACTACATCATTAGATCTTCCTAAACCTGAGATTGGTTGGGCCGATCCACGCATTAATGGTGGACAATTCGTAGATGTAAGTCTATCGTGTACCAATAAGATCCTCGTTAAATTTTCTTGCAGTTCACAACTCCCAGATATGGGGAACCATTAAATGTCATCATATCTAACCAGTCCGATCCCTTTATTTTGACGGACGCTGGCTTCCGTCTGTATTATAAGTGAGTTGTCTTGCACTGTATGATTGAGCCTCGCTGATATGCTACGTGAGGTCCATTGGTTTCTCCGAGGAGTGTTTAGGACTCCATTATGGCCATGTCCACAAGGCGGATCTCGGCGACGGCGACAGCAAGAAATCTGAGCACATCCTAGCAAGGCAGTATTACTTCCCTAAGTGGGGAACATGCTGGGAGAGTTTCGCAGGTTTGTTTTCTCGTACGTGTCATCAATCTTTCATGACTTTGGTGTTCAGGAGGGAACCACTTCCGCGCCTGGAAGCAGAACGGCTCGGAAATCGATACAGGAGCCTGGTTTTTGGCGTAAGCATAATCGCGTCACTTCTGGCCGCATCTACTGACATCCATTTCCGTTTGCCAGTGTTTCCAAGGAAGAGGTGAGCGGAATACGAGCAGAACTCGAGAACTAAGTTTTATCGCTATTAGGACTCCTCTAAACACCATATGATCATTCCGGATGGGTACAATATTGGTCGTGATTTGCTGGTCGAAGCCGCTACAGCTGTTAGTCATTGGAACGGCATGTGGTGGCAGGCCGATGTAGAATGGCGGAAAGGTCTTCTTGAACCAGGATACAAAGGTTAGCAATATTGTTTCCTATGCGTGGTCATTTTTGATTTTTGATTTAGGAATTAATCATGCTATTGCGCAAGATGGACGCATTGCGATCCTGACTGTCCGTCGACATTGATTGTGATCTTAGATTCAGTAGATGTATTGATTTGTTGGACGATATGTATTTAGGAGTTATGTGTTGTATTATACCATGGATGTTTATTATATACATCGTACGTCTGTGGTTTTGACCAATAGTGTACCATTCACCTTTGATGACACTCTTATTTGATTACCCTCCTACTTACTCCAGGAGACTTGGAACTGTAAGGCTGACGCGGATCAAAAGCTACCTATTTCAATTAAGATTACAACAGCTGGTATACAGAAATGTAGAACGAGTGCGGGTAACAATAAGGAGTGCATGAATGAATAACTGGCGACGATGCAAATGAATAAACCAACAACTACCCCCTCCATTAACCTGAGCACATGAGACAGGCCTCCTTGTTCTCCAGCGAGCACAATAGTTTTGCCTCTTCGAGCTCACGATCCCTTTGACGCTGAAGGGCAGCGGCGTACTCGGGGTCAATGTCGGTAGTTTCCTGAGCGGGAGTAGGGCTTGATGAAGTCGACGCGACAGCGCTGTCATTGGGAGTGGGTGGCGGGGGGACTCGGCGGACAGGTGATGGAGAGGCAGAAGGGGTAGGAATGCCAGCGGCGGCCTTGTCGGATTCACCCTGTTGCACCTTTGCTGCTTTAAGCACGGTCTGGTCGACAGTGAACTGAATGGCTTGCGTCGCCGGTCGGGTGCGCAGATAGTACATGCCAGTCTTAAGGCCTTTCTTCCACCCGTAGAAGTGCATACTCGTCAACTGCCCAATGGTAGGCGACTGCAGATGAATGTTCAGACTCTGGCTCTGACAGATGAAGGCCCCACGGTCGGCAGCAAGGTCGATGACCTTCTTCTGCGAAATCTCCCATACGGTCTTGTAAATGGCTTTAACGTCGTTTGGTACGCTGGGAATGCTGGCCACAGAGCCATTATGAGCGATAATCATGTTCTTCATGTCGTCATTCCAGAGCCCACGGTCGACGAGGTCCCTAAGAAGCCAGGGACATACAACCTGGAATTCACCAGCAAGGACACGACGAGTGTAGATGTTACTGTACCGAACACGTCAGCTTGCAGAAGGTGCAAAGGAAGACGAACATACCTAGTGTATGGCTCGAAGCACTCATTGAAACCGAGAATCTGGCTCGTCGATGCGGTTGGCATGGGCGCAACCAGCAACGAATTCCGCAACCCAACCTGTGCGATCTTTTCCTTGAGACTCGTCCAGTCCCAAAGGTCAGTAGGGGTGACACCCCAGAGGTCGTACTGCAGTTGACCAAGATCGGCGGGACTACCTCTGAAAGTCTCGTATGGTCCACAGTGTTCAGCTTCCTCGACGCTGGCCTCGAGTCCGGCATGATAGATTGTCTCAAAAATCTGGAGATTGAGTTGCCTCGCCTCAGGTGAATCGAATGGCAGACGGAGAATCATGAAGGCATCTGCAAGACCCTGTACACCAAGACCAATGGGGCGGTGTCGCATGTTGGAAGTGCGAGCCTCCGGAATGGGGTAATAGTTGACGTCGATGATACGGTTTAGGTTTCGGGTGACGACCTTTGTAACATCATGAAGCTTTTGGAAGTCATACTTGCCGTTGGAGATGAAGGTGGGGAGGGCGAGAGACGCAAGGTTACACACGGCGGTTTCATCTGGAGACGAGTACTCGATGATTTCAGTGCACAAGTTGGATGACTTGATGGTGCCTAAGTTCTTTTGGTTTGACTTCCCTACAGATAGATGATTGTTAGCAAGTGAAATGCCACGAATGACCCCAACGTACGATTAGCAGCATCTTTGTAGCACATGAAGGGACCACCAGTCTCAATCTGAGCTTCGAGGATAGCATACCACAGCTTTTGAGCTGGAATAACCTTGCGAGCGCGTCCCTCTTTCTCGTATTTCTCATAGAGGGCCTCGAATTCCTCGCCATGGACTTCGTGAAGATCGGGCGCTTCATTGGGGCAGAAGAGCGACCAGTTTTCGTTGGCCTCAACACGTTTCATACTGATAAGGTTGACATCAGAATCAGAGTGATGGCAAGAGTAACCTGGAACGCCTACAACAGATCGCAAATCCACAATGCGTAGAATAAGTCACGAGCGCGCGACTCCTCTTTACCGTGGTTCTTCCTCAGGTCCAGGAAATCAAATACATCAGGATGCCATGGTTCAAGGTAAATCGCGAAGGCCCCCGGACGCTTGTTACCACCTTGATCGACATAACGTGCCGTAGCGTCATATGCACGGAGCATAGGAATAATCCCATTCGAGTATCCATTCGTTCCGGCGATGTACGACCTTTAAAAACCTAGTGTTACAAATCGAGCACCCCCAGGGATCAAGAGGACGCACCCTGTAGCACGAATACAATGGATGTTCAAACCAATTCCACCTGCAGTCTTGCTAATCATGGCACAACTCTTGAGTGTGTCATAGATACCCTCTATAGAGTCATCTTTCATACAAACCAAGAAGCACGAACTTAGTTGCGGATGAGGAGTGCCAGCATTGAATAAAGTTGGTGACGCATGCGTGAAGTAACGTTCGGACATGAGGTTGTATGTCTCGATGACGCTCTCCATATCATTCTTGTGGATGCCCACTGCGACACGCATGATCATATGTTGAGGACGTTCGGCAACACGCCCATTGATCCTGAGAAGGTATGACCGCTCAAGGGTCTTGAAACCGAAGCTAAAAGAGAATCAATACGTTGTCACCGTGACACCTTGAATATTGCCACGCACTAGTTGTAGCTGAAGTCACGATCGTAAATTATTGCCGAGTCAAGGCGAGCGGCGTTCTTTTGCACGACCTCGTAGACATCATCGGCGATCAAACTAGCAGACTTGCCATTCTTGGGATTGACTTGACAGAAATTCAAATAAAACTCGAACGACGAAAAAAGCTGGACGTACTGTACTCGTGAAGATCTTTGACGACAGTAGAGAAATTCTTCTTGGTCTCTTTGTGAAGGTTTGATATCGCGATGCGTGCGGCGAGAACTGCATAGTCAGGATGCTTCGTGGTGAGATATGCTGCCGTCTCTGCAGCGAGGTTCTTTCAAGAGGTGAATAGGCGAACTGTGCAAAGTGCGGGACAGACGCCTACATCGAGTTCAACGGTTGTGACACCTTGGTATACACCTGCGATGACCTTCTTGGCGACCCTAATTGGCAATTAGCACGAACGTGAGCGGCGACGCGTCAACTTTCAACTAACTCAATCGGCTCGACATAGTTTAGGTCAAGCCCATAACAGAGCTTGTTTATCCTTGCAGTGATCTGTGGTCCGGTGAACAATGCACCACACGGTGCGACTGGCTTCATACCTTATCAAACTTGACTTCTTCTTTGCGCCTACACATAAATAACGCGTCAGGGGATGAAGTGGATGTGCTCGCGTGTACTTGCTTACCCATCTATGAGGGGCGGCGTTGAACAATCAGATCTGCTATTGCAAACTAGACGCAGAAGTGACTCACCTCTTTTAAACACGAAGGCCATGGTAGATCGCTCCTCAAATATTGATGTCAAGCAGGAGGAGTGGGGACCAGATGGTGGACGAGATGAAGAAGGGAAAGACGCGTCGATGGAGAATTTAAGTGGCGTGTGCATGACTAAGCCTAACAACTCAGATAAGATATTTCATTTGTTTTTCTAAATCCTTAAGTGCATTGCGTCCCAGCGAGCAGGAACTACGCATACAACGAATCCTGTCGAAGTCATTGTTCGAGTTGTTCATGGGCTGGCCGTCCGCAATTATAGGATATTATATATCGAATTTTTCACCTGTGTGTAACTCAAATATCACGCTAGCACAGTCACAAACACGCTAATGTGACATGTCATTAAGGATGATTCAACAAGTTCGCGACCGCGTTATTTTGGCTTGCTTGCGTGTGCCATCAGATACTTCCCTCTGGTTTCAAACTCTAACGGTCTAACCAGGCCGCCGTGTCTGATCTCTGGCTTATTCAGAGCCCGTCTTATCCCAGCTTGTCCCGCTGACAGGTTCTTGTGATGCCACACACTCAGCAGATTCACACAGGCGATCCTGCATATGCCTCTCCTGTAATTCGCCCTCCTTCTCCTGCAAGCTCTGTGGGAACCGCATACGGCCCTGATGAGACGTCTCTCTCTGACTCAGGACTGACTCAGGATGCTTTCGAGCGAAAGTGGATCGCCAACCTTAGACTTGATGAGCCTAAAGACGAAGAGGTTCATAACTTGAAAGATGTCTTGATTATCCCTCCCAATGATCCGCAGGAGCAGAAGCGTGTGTGAAACAGCATTGTTTCACGAGTACCTATACTGATCACTTGAGGTAGTGCTATTCGATGAAATACTACGTGGCTTTAGGAAGCGTGTTCAAGAGCTGGAGGAGGATGAAATATTCCAACAAACACTTCTGAAGGGTTCTCAAGTCGGAAAGGAGCAACTACCTTCAGTTGACAATATCGACACATTGATACAAGATATGATGGGCAGCTCAATATGTTACGGAGGAAGACACATCTCAGATGGTCCTTGGAGCAGGCGCAACGTTGCTGATGAGACTTCAAGTAGTATGAAGACCGCTGGGACAGAGCACCAGAGACTAGGGCACTACTGACTGACCATTTCCCTTGTATTGACGGGTCTCACTCACAGCAAAATCTGTACAATATCTAACAGTGCTATGTATCCATAATCTTCCGGACCGGACGACATCAATATTCACCACTTTCTGAGAAATAATCCGGTAGCGCTTCCTGAATCTGCTTCACCTTCTCGTGGATAGACCGTCTTGCCGAGACCTTGCAATCGGGATGCATATATGTCGCAGATCCCCACTTATCAAACTCCTTCACAATAACTCCCAATCTCCCAAGAACATTCGCAGAGCCAAGGGATAGCACGCCTTCTGTCTTCGTTTTCTCCTTCCAGAAATCTGTCCAGCTTTGAGTGCATCCATGTTGGTGCCACGTCGCACCACATGCGGTTGCGTGCTCAAAGCGCGGAGGTATAGCACACAACCGTTCCCATACTTTAGAAAGACGGTGATATCCCGACAAGAGTCTCAGCTGCTGCACTGGACTAACCACCAGCCGCTGCATCCCCCCACTCGTTTCCTGGATGTCACCCTCTACGTACGAGTGATTATCATGCTCTCCGGCGGAGACGAAGGTCGCCTTTTGCATTACTTCAAGATACGCTGCACCTCGCAAATCTCGAATGTTAAGTTCATCTGCCAGGATCATGGCCAGGTATGAATAGTGCAAAGATGCTGACATTAGCTGTCGAAGAAGCTGGATCATCGTATCCAGTAGACGTGAGTGCGAGCACATCTGAGCAAGCCTGAATAGGCGCGTAATTTGTTCTTTGCTGTCCCAAAGAGCCGAAGCCCGAGCGCTTAACGGGAATGAGGATGCCAACGGGATTCCGTTGGACAAGGGGGACGGTTTCTGTTCTAGATGCTCTTGAATTGCGTCTAATGCCCATGTTTCTGTCGCCTTGAAGGAGTACTTGCTGGACACCTTCGCAATGTCGATTAGCCTGCTAAGGTCTGCATTTGGAGACCGAAGTATCATCAATTCTGAGGGTCTGTGGCGAATCAGAAGACTTGAGTGTGAGAGCACTGAATTTTGTAGTGTCGATGACACTCACAGTGCATAGAGCGCCCAGAGGAAATGTCGGAACTCCTGCACAGAATCTCCCTGTAGAACAATGGGATGCTCATCCGACGTCCCCTCTTCTTTAAAATCGCCTTGCGGGAGGGTAAACATAGTTCCAAAAGATGACTGATCTTTTGACAAGATTGAGCGATGGACCTACACCACAATCATTTAGTTGACGATTGATTTTCGCTTCAATTTGGACCATACATTGAACAACGTGTTCTGCACACGAAAAATGCAGCTCCCATCAGATATGTAGTATGTATCGTCCCTTACTGGATCCTTGGGTTCCTCTGAAACCATGACATGAGATCGGGGTAGCCCCTCGGATGTATCTATGATGAGGCTGTTATGCCGCGGTCGCTTTCGCAGAGGTAATTCGGGATGATCTATCACCACATCTGGCTCTGGGGAGAACTCATCCTCCGGGATAAATGGCACGACTGGGCTTTCCATTTGGAATTGTAGAGAGAACGTTGAAGATAGACGATAAGTAAGTAAGTACCCAATGCTGTTCCACTGCCCAATTGTTGATATTCATGCACGTGACGTGGCGTGAAGAATCTGAACCTATAAATCGCAACATCAACCATTTGATTCTCGGAAATGTTCAAGTCACGGTTGTATTCACCCTGGCGCCCAACAAGTAATATCAATGTGGTGGCTACTTCGAGTCGCCCATGTTAGACATCTGAGAATGCACGCTGCACCATCATTGTAAACTTATGGGACTTCCGTTTCTCCGTAGGACTGGGCAACTTGAATTGTCACACAATTTGCTCATTGAAGGTATGCCACGTCTTGAAGATTACCATGTTGATAATACAATGATACGATCTCGATGGGTCGCATTTGACTTTTATTATAGTCTAGATACGCCAGCGAATAAGTAAACGGAAATCTGCGGGGGAGAGGCATCGCGAAGCGTGTCCCCAATCATCACGCACCCCCGGATTCTGATTGTGATGACGGAACATCCACAGAGAGTAACATCTCATTCGGGCCAGTGATCGACATCAGTGTATTTAGAATGTCCTTCTGAAACAATTCTGAAACGTGGCATTCAGCAACTGAGCGGTGAAAAGGCGGCAGGGTGATTTTATATGGTATGAATTCCCTTTCTTGCTGCTCCAATTCAGGGGGTTGCTTTGGATCCTCGTATGCCAAGCAAGCCTTTTCAGATCTCATCGGTACTATATTTTTGAGGTACTCAAAATGTGCCGACTATCTGGTTCGCACTCAATCCACTAACATACGACCCAGTGTCTTTCACAAATTATGCGCAAGGATTATTATTCTCGGAATTACCCTGTTCATGGAGTGGACGAAGACTATGTGAAACTTCTCGATGGGGGTACAGAAACCACACTTTCGCCAGAATCCCGTCTCCTTCGCTATTGGCCATGGTTAAGTCATGGAGTGTTGATCTCCATAACGATGCTATTCTTCACGCTATGGGCACGGGCTCCTTCGATGAACGAAGCAGTTCTGTACTGTAGGTGGACAGACAACGTCAACTGACAGGATTGTACTCACCCGTCACAGCTCCAGCGAATGAAGCCATCGAACACATCGGCATTGTACGGTTCGACTTAGGACTCACCGCTACTTCCATATATCGTGGCCCTCCGTCGCCAGAAATCAATGCCGCTTGGGCAAGGGTCGCTGGAGATGGTTGTGCTCTTTCTATTGCTCTCCTGTGGACAAATATTGACAGGCAACATTTTCCAGCGCGGCCAGTTCGTATGACACTTGATCAACTGTCCAGAACAGGAGAACATCCCACTCCCGCAGCGGTTAAGTACCCGGGTGAATACGGCGGAGGTTACATGGCAACGTTAGAAGTCACCCACCAGCTCCAATGCATAGTCAGTTGAAATCCAAAGAAGCTAGTTGATCTTTGTTAATTTCCCCCCTGCAGGATATGCTTCGCAGATTGAGCTGGGTTAACAAGGCTCACGATGACGATGGCTCCGAAGCACTACACCGCACCGATATCGGTAGATATCTCTTTACTGCCCGACATACTTCATGCTTACGTTGTACCTCAGATCACTGTATCGAAATGCTCAGGCAGAATATTATGTGTCGTAGTGACGGGACAATGATCACTTACGACTGGATGAAGGGACGCAATAATCCTTTCCCTAACTTCAACGTTCCTCACCAATGCAGAAACTTTGACAAGATCTTGGATTGGGTAGATGAACATCGCATTTTTGTCCCGCCGTTCAAAATGGTCCGTTTGGAGGATAATCTCGACCTCCCCTCCCCTCCTTGATCGCATGCTTAGTACATTCTCTCCGATGAAAGTTCTCGCATGATCACGATACGATGGACGGGGTCACAGAAGCGTACTAGCCTGTAAGTCGAGTTCCATAGCCTATTTCAGCATAAATGTCTTGAATATCTTGTGAAGTCAAATGCAATATTGTAACCGGTCTATTATCACACTCCATCTACAAATAACAGGCTGTTCTTTCTTATGTCATCGTCCACTCCTTGAGAACGCTGATGGCGCGGGACAGGGGAATCGGCCAGCATGATCTACTGCACCATGATGGCTGCTCGCGCATGCATTGGGTTCTTGACCATGTCGGGAGCAACCTCAACGTTAGCCTCCCACAGGTAGACCGTAGACGAATGAAGATAGTCGTTCCTTCTTTACTACTATGAGTACTATGTCGCCCTCGCGTTGCATTGTTCGTTGATTGATGAAGATAATGCAAGATTATGTACAATTGAGTTCTGTACAAACTGTAACAGTGATCTCCGAGTCTAGTTTGCTGATAGTAAAAAAAGTCTTATGCCACCATGATCAAACTCCGGTGTATCGGCGGCGTAACATTCCTCTCGATAAGTCAGTACGGTAAAACCGGCCCGCCAATATTCAATAATAGGCTACGCTGATAGTTATGTTGCATAATATGCATGTCTTATCATTCTTCTCTCAGGACCATCTCGACTCTATCCCACCATGCCGTTTGGCACTGTCACTCTCAACGATGGAAATGAGGTAACGTGCTGCTCCATGAAAGTGTTCGTCACCATCTTAATACCGAATGTGTGCGTCCCAGTTCCCTACGATAGCCTTCGGCACGGGGTCCACGATGAAATATCAGGATGTCACAGACTATGTGGGCCAGGCAATCGAAAGCGGATTCTCCCATATCGACACCGCGCAGTGTGTGTCACTTCTAACTGCAACGATAACCACTAGATCCTCATATATATTGCTCTGAAAAGTTTATCAGACAGAAGGTTATGTGGGCTTGGCTATCAAGGAGAGCGGCCTTCCTCGCTCGAGTTTGTATATCACTACCAAATATGGCGGTATTGGGACACCACAGCAGGCTATTCAACAAAGCCTGGACAAGGTAAGTACTGACATACCACTCGCAACTTAGTGAAAAACTCAATATGTAGTCGTTCAGATTGGCGTTTCTTATCTCGACCTGTATTTGGTGCATCAGCCTGATGCTTTGCCTGACTTTGAGTCTGGGTGGCAAGAATTTGAGAAGATGAAGAAAGATGGATTAGCAAGGTGCGCCCTTCGCGACTCGAACTGGTCCGTTGATCGTCATAGTTATTAGGAGTATTGGCGTCAGCAACTTCACCGTTGAGCAGCTTCAGACACTCCTGAAGACCGCAATTATAAGACCTACTGTCAACCAGGTAAATCTTTTAAAAAGCTGACGCCAAATACAACCAACGAATCGAACGTGCAGATCGCATTCCACCCATACAATTATGCTTCACATAAAACATTGCTTGAATACTGCATGAAGCAGAATATTGTAGTGGAAGCGTATGGAAGTTTAAAGTGAATTATTAGACTGCTCTTTCATAACTCATCGCTCACGCTGGACAGCTCTATTACGCAGAATCCTGGAGGACCAGTCGATGCGGTTGTCGACGCCGCTGCTAAGCGTATCGGCGCAACTCCTAATCAGGTTATCTTCTCCTGGGTCAGAAGTAAAGGCGTGACAATCGTCACGTAAGTCTATCTACTTTCTCATCAATTCGCCTGTTTCAACATTCCTAATTGAAGGACGAGTCGAAGCAAGGAACGACTTTTCGAGTACCTTGCCGTTGAAGACCTTCGTATGTCTTAAATCGTGGGCTTGAAACACGACATCATTTTAATTTTACATCATGCAGCTCCGCTCACCGCCGAAGAAATTGCTGCTATTGATGAGGCCGGTGCTAAAGGCCCTCCGTCACGGCTGCTTGTCGCGAGGCTAGCAATGCAACACAGTTTTGGGCGGTTTCCATTGCTGTTCATGTGGTTGGCTGTCGCAGTTATGTTTAGCTTGCTCAGGTTTTTCATGTTCTAGAGCTGTGTGGAATACATCTAGTAAAATGGGCATATGAATCTGGTCAAGGGATACCGTATAAGTATATTTCCGCGATTCTGGTCAGGTAGACGTCTTGTTACGTAATCTCACCTGTTGAGTCGAGCCTCATAAGTGTACCGTGATTTCCTAATTACTTGACCGCCGATGGCATCGAATGCTGTGCGAGCGCAAGTTGCAGCCAAATGGCAAGAATCATTCAACCGACTGAATCGCGGAGAGCCAGGAATATCTGGTTTACTGGCCTTTAGCGAGGTACGCCATTTGAATTGTTTGCATGAACGTGCTCCAACTTCACGCGACGCGCCCAGGCATGGACTCTGGCTACAGAGTTTTTGAGACCACGCGATTTGAGCGACCCTACTCCCCGAAAGCAATATGGTCTGTAAATTGGCACTTCTATGGATCATCACTGAGTCTTGAAACAGACTTGAATCAAGTGAGAGTGGCATTTGGGGTTATTGGGGAGTGTAGGAGGTTGCCTGTCATGATGGAAGTTTTCCTTGGTGAGACCATTTATTTATCGTGTTGCCTTGTTTCTGAGGAACGAAGAGGACATGCGAAAGAGCCAGCACTTGATCACCCGAGAAGTGGACGCGTACATGGCTCTTTACGAGGTTGAAGTTTTGGCACGCTTGCAATGCATGTTGTCGCTCAATCTTCACTACAGAGCAATTCAGACCCAGAATCAATACGATCGCTTGTATATCGCCTGGTCGAGTGGTATGACGCGTGGAAACCAACTACAGAGTAAGTACCAGGTATACTTGCTGTCGTCCTGCGTACGCTCAATATTTGCCAGCCTGGGTTCAACGATCATATCTGCTTACACCCTTGCTTTCCAAACTCATCTTTTTTCTGTCCTTCCTCCATCTTTTGCTCGGGGAATCAAGGCCCTTGTATCAGCTACGCTGCAGCGTATCATCTGCCAGTCGCAGGATCCTCAAGACCGCGTCCTCTGGCAAGCCTTTGATACGCTTAATCTCATCGACCGTTACGAAAGCCTTATTGCAAGCATAGGATATGAAATCATTGAATCACATGTGATGGAAACGTGTGCCGGAGAGTGGACAGAACCCATGCTTGGGACCCTTCGGGCCTGGATGGTCGACAACATCGTGCCATGGATGCTGCATCCATTCGCAAGGGGGGCAACCAATGGTGATTCACTTTTAGTTATGCAATTCCCTGCTGCTGATTTCACACTCAGCGGATGAGGCCAAGACAATGATGCAAGGCGTAGGGTCAAGGTTCGACTTCCATATGCACAAGACGCTTTGCAGCTTAAGGCAAGAATTTTGTATCCTAGCCGCAGGTAATAGGCAAACATTTGCTTCATATACAGGACACATGAAATGTTCAACATTATTGTCGACTTCCCGGAGTCTGCAGGCGCCCTCCAAGATCTGAAGGTTAGAATGAATCTTACGGTTAACAAATCAATTTTATTCTATCTTGTCCGCAGGAGTGCTTGGCGCGTGTCGATCAACGTGCAGACCTTGTGCACGCGTTACGGCGAGCGTACGTTGTGCTTCATTGTTATTCACAGATCTCCAGTCACAAGTCTCATCATGATTTTCAGGATCGATAAACGTCTACTTCATCCGGGTGCAGATACAAAAGTTATCCTTGGGCAATATGTCTCCACGATCAAGTGTCTGAGAATTATAGATCCCCCGGGAGTGCTTCTGTTTAAAGTGGCAGATCCTATAAGACGATATCTTCGGTACGTTCACGTGAGGCTGGACTGACGAACTGCTGATTTTATCGGCATTTGGTCAGAGATCGACCTGACACCATACGGTGCATAGTTGCGAGCTTGGTCGGAGACGGAAAGAGTGAGGACTCGTTGGTGGACGAGAACGAACCCATTCAACCCCTTCAGCAGCCCGAGATGGAGAATTACTCTGATCCCGACTGGAATCCCGAACCTATTGATGCAGGGCCGGATTTCCGCGCAAGCAAGTCCAGCGACATCATCAGCACCATCGTCAGCATATACGATACGAAGGACTTGTTCGTAAAGGAACTCCAAGTGCTTCTAGCACAACGCCTGCTGGCGGTAAAGGATGGAAACATTGACGACGAGGTTAGTGGCCGCCGCTTGGCTTTGGTCTAGATATACTCATGCAGGTGCGCGCAGCGTCGTAATGTTGAGATCTTGAAGATTCGATTCGGCGAAGCGGCGTTGCAGGTCTGCGAAGTCATGCTACGAGACATGACGGATTCCCGCCGTATAGACCAACATGTGCAATCCCAAAATGCAGTAAGTCGTGGCTACGCACGTGACAAGGCGCGGAACCAACACTTCAAGTATAGAGTTCGATGCACCCTACAATCATATCTCGAAATTTTTGGCCCGCACTCGGGTCCGGGGACATAGTTATGCCTGGGCAATTCCAAATGTATGTCCTTTTCCTGTAGCTAGTCCTCATTCTGAACCAGCGTAGCCTGCAAGAGCAATATGCAAAAGAGTTCTCTGTGTTCAAACCTGATAAGGTCCTTCGTTGGTTACCGCATCTTGGCCGGGTGCACCTTCAGCTCGAGCTCGAAGATAGGACATTGGAAGCTGACGTGCCTCCCCTGGAGGCTGCTTTCATTGAACTTTTCTCTGAGAAGGGCAAGTAAAACCTTCGAGGCTATATTAAATTACTGACGTCCCTCATGGAATAGACATATGGACAGTAGATGAACTCGTCCTTCGCGTGGGCTCCATCAACAAGAGTGCAGCCGTTAAAGCCCTTGCGACCTGGGTAGACATGCACGTCCTCAAAGAGGATTCGGAGGGTGTGTTCCGGCTGCTTAGCGTTGCTGAAGGCCCTACACCGGAAAGCAGACCGCAAGTACATAAGCCTGGTTCGTTTATCTTAAGTTAAAATATCATATCACTGATCTTCATCAACAGCAGAAGAAGAAGCTGGAGAGCTCCCGCCGGTAATGAGCGTGCAGCAGCAGCAGGCAGAACAAATGAAAATGTACTGGAAGGTGTGCCTTGTTCCCGTTCTGCGCTTTTTGTGGGTCACCTTACATTAAACGATGTGCAGTTCATCGAAGGCATGCTCACAAATCTTGGCTCGCTGCCACTGGATCGAATACAAACAATGCTCAAGTTTGCGCCTGGCTATGACCGCACTGTGGAACAACTTGGAAGTTTTATGGAAGCTGCTCGAAGAGAAGGCTTGGTCAATGTGAAGGACGGTGTATGGAGGCTTGGGAAGTAAACTTTGTGTATTAGTATTATTATTAGCATGGTACGCAGCATGCATCTCATGCATCTCATGAGCCATACGTACCCAAGCTACCCGGGCAATCCGCAACCTTGAAACAGAGAAGCCACCCAAGAGTCTTACTACTGCACAACGATATGAGTCACAACGGGGCAGGTTTCGACCATATACGCCCGAAAAATCATGATTCAAATAAGAATAGAAATAAATAAGGATTCATGGAGTTATGTAAACCAATCATCTTCGGGTAATCGCGAAGGGAACTAGCTAATCACAATCGGTGCAGAAGATGTCGGGCAGAATCCCTCGTGATTGAATTCAGGCCGAGAGATATTGCACCCGCAAGGGCTTCGGGGGCCTGCTGGACAATCTGCTCATAGATGAGGTCCGCCGAGCCATCAGAGTCAAGTGACTTGCCATATGACCAGTTCCAGGGACCCTTGTCACAGAAGCAGGATATCTCCCCTGAGAAACATCCGTCATGCAGTCTTGGAAATAAGACGGACTGTTTCAAGTGGGCGGATCAGGAGAAGGTGTGAACCACGCTGAAAACTGCTCACATATAATCGTGTTTGCTGCCAAACACGATGTGTACAGGAACTGCGTTGCATATGCGGGTATACTGGTCTGTAGCTTCAAAATGACTTTGGATGTCCTGATAAGCGAACGCTTCGTGGCGTCTGTCGCATTTGAGAGCGACTTTGGTTTCTTTTTCACTGCCACTTTGTATGACAACTGAGTGCAGACCGTGTTGCTAGAAACAGCCAGTTGCTGATGATGGGGTGTTCATAGATGCTAGTTGACTCACTATGAATACATTGAATACATCAGGATCAAGTCCGTTCCATGGCTTCCTTTCCCGAAAATAATTGGCAGCCTCTTCCAGATTGTCAAAGACATGCCTTCGACGGAGAGCAGCGGTCGTCCTCTTCCTCACTCCCGCCTCCGCTTCAAGTAGGTGAAATTCCCATAACTCGCGCGTAAGCATTGAAGGCTCAATGAGAAAGAGTGCAATGAAGGGTTGTTTGCGCAGGGGAAACTCCCGCGTGGAGAGCATTCTAATCAAAAGTCAGCAGAAAAGAGGGCGGGAAACTTGGTAACTGACATCGCACTATTACCAGCCGAGTGCCCAATGCCAACGAGTCTGTGGTCCATGATATACAGCGATCTCACAAAGGACGCAATCGCGGTGGCCCACTCAGTTGCAGCTGATATAGGGATGAGAAATGCAACAAGTGGCGAAGGACCGCTTCGTCGACTCACGAACATCTCCGGGCGGGCGGCGCTCAAGTGTAGCCCTGTTGATAACTGCGGCATCTCCATGATTTAGCCAATCGAAGCACCAGGCTTCACGTATACAACTATGGGGTTGTTCCAATTTTTGGTGTATAAATAAATAACGAATCATGGGTTCCCAGTGCTCCTTGTCTACACAATCACCGCCAGTCAGTCAACCGTGCTTGAAAAAAATATTAGCTTGCTGACGCGCGCCCACTCCATGCGCAAATAGAAGTGTCAGTCCTTGGGAGTCTGAAAAGGAGGTAGTGTATCGATTGGCAGTCATTTTAAGCCCAGACAGGCCATGACATGGAGGTGTGTCAAGCACAAACAACTCGGACCTGAGTTGTATGGAGGGCATGAGTGATGACAGGGCAAGAGGGAGAGATTTACCTCATACCAGTTGCGTATCCATTTAACAGGGTAAACACATCAGAGCATGCAGATGGTGGTATTGGATGTGGATGCTGTCGCTTCGTGCTTCGATCCGCAGAGAGCACGAAGGTTCGTCACCGGTCACCGAGGACTGGTCACCGCGGACTACCCGAGACTACAGTGCATGAGACAGTGATTCAGCGTTTCTGTCACTAGATGAGTCATTGCGGGTCAATTGATGTCGGCGAAACAATGTGCGTTATCCACAAGGGGGCAGATCGTGACAGAATAGATGAGGACGAGAATGTCAAAAAATGTTGCCAAGGGACAAATATATCTCTCAGAAAGCGAAATATTTTCGCCCGCAATACTACCGCAGAAAATTAACCTCATGCTATGGATCATCCGTGGAGAAGCTGATGGTTCCACCAAATGATCATGACTGGGGGGAATCGTATGTACATACCTGGTGCATACATAATTCAGATATCACTGGCAGGTCCGGGAAAGGCACGTCGACTGCTGTAGAAGCGTCAGAACTAACTTGAAGCAAAACCGTAAATCAACGACTTTTCCGACGCTGGAGTGTGATTTCCGAGTGGATTGTGACAAAAATCAACTCACGTGATGGGTAGTAGTGCGAAGAACGCGTCAGAAGCATCTGGGACATTCTGTCGGGCCGATAAATGATACCGTGCAAAAACTGGACCTTCCCTCGTCACTTGCGTTCAAGTTGCAGATATACAGCATGTTTTAAATTACTCATTGAAGCGTTAGCCTTGATTTTTGCCAAAGGATTGTTATTTCGCATTTCCATTCCAAGACGTAAAGCACCAACCCGCGTCGCGGCGTCGCCTACAGATGATCTCGGTGGTTTGCGGAAAGGATAATTTCACGGCAACCATCACAGCCGAGAATTAGCACGCTCAAGAAAACTATATAAGAGGTTGGGTAGCATCTTAAGCCTTTGTGGTTTAACTCCCTCTTTTCTTCCCTTTTTGCTTGTTCATCATGACTCCCAACGAGCTCTGGTTGACTTATCACCAAGCGTCACGCTACAACAAGCCCGTGACGGCTCAGCTGGTCGAACTTGAGTTCCAGAATCAGAAGTTGAATGACTTGGAGGACGTGCTCGAGCATTTGTTCCGCCAGGGTTTCATTGAAGTCCAGCATAGGCCTCTGTCATACTGGGAGAACCACGACGGACAAAGACTCAACGCAGGTCGCGCCGTGGAAGAACTTCTGAAAGAAGGTGCAGGTGCATGTCCTCAGTCTGCTCTGAGGCTGGTCATTGGTGAGTAATCAACTTCTGACACTTAACTTGGTCCTTACCCCGTGAAGCCGATTGTCCACCTCATGTGTGGTTCAGCTACGTTTATACCCACAAGACTGTGGGACCGGCCGTGACGCAGCGCGTTAAACTTGCGGAGGCAAAGCTTGGGATAACAGCCCATCTCACCAACCACATTTTCCACAGTGGATATCTTCCTGCGCGATACAGGACGGTGGTGACATGGCAGGGTCCTTGTGGAAGAAAGATAGAAGAACACGAAAGGCTGGAAGATCTGCTTACCGCAGGAGAGGGCCACTGTGAAACTTCACCCCTACGTCTCATAATAGGTAAATCTGCTGTCATTGCAAGGTTGGCTAGGGCTCCGCTAATATTTAGTATCATAGATGCCACCTGCACGCACACCCGAACATGCCATTCAGTTTGTCACTAGGAACGAGAGTTGCTGACCATCTTGCGGGGTCTATGCAGGGAGTCGAGTTGGCTTGTGTTTTCTTGTCGTTGTGCAAGCATTATTGCTACATTATGAATCCTTGAAAGTCGTGCGCCCGTATCTAAGTTCTTGCAAGTATTACCACTTGAGAGTTATGGGTGAAACATACAAAATAATATTTCACCAGCCGACACAGACAAACTGCTTTTCTGTTTCTGACAGTTTTCCTACTAGGCGGTTGTAGCGGCCCGGCCTCAATGTCTCACCGATTTTGTAGAAACGAAAAGTTGAATTGCTCGAGTATGAATCACCGTTAAAAAGTCAAACCTCATGCACATGCCGGGATTGTAGATAAATTCTTCGATGGGTAGTGTAGACTATGCCGTGCACGTGCAGTATATTCTCATGATCGTATCTACATGAAGATTTACCAGATTCTGATTTCTATGACATATGATTTAGGGCCGGCGTGTTCGTGGTCACTGCCGTAAGCCAACTCTATTCACAGGCCCTTGCACATATCCATCATCATCCAGCGCTCAGCTATCTTCCCTCTTACATCTGCAGCTGGGCAACATTATCGAGGGTTGCACCGCGCTCAGCCATTATGAAGAGACACTACTCAGCTCTATCGCAGCCCACCCTTGCGATGAGCGAGCTGATATGCAAAACACTCGACCATGATGCCACAGACATGTTAATCGACAAATGGCTTGAGCACCGCAATGACGCGTACTGGGAATGGTTTCAAGGCGTCAGGGAGCGAAAACACGCGGCCAACTCCCTTAGACGTCAGGTCCTTGTCTGGAATAAAGGAGAATTCCTTCCAGAAAACATCTTCTGCCGTACGGTTGACACAGGACGTCTGATTCCTCTGGATCGCACATGGTCGACGCACGTATATCACCACAGGTCAATGCAAGACCGAAAACTCTCCATGATGCCTGTTGTATTCACCATGGTGAGTACAAGGGCTGACCAGATCTTGATTATCGTAATTGAAGATACTTTTAGCTTCCTGAGCTGATGATGCTTAGAGGAATGCATGACCATGGATGCGACAATGTATATATCATTGTCACAGATATGAAACGCCAAGAAATGGACGATGTGACAGAGTACTTCAAGCTCGTCTGTCGACACGCATTCGGGCGGACGTGTAAACCCAGCATAGAAAACGAGATCCAGTACAATCGTTCGTGGTCATTCATCTATTATCGGTCCAGAACTTGATTTATGGGTCTAGATATGCGCTTGAGCCATACTCTTCTCAAACAGCGACGCACACCATGTTTCCCTCAGATTGATCTCGCTTTCCGGGCCATTCTCTACGAGAAACGGCCGCCCTTCATAATCTTGTTCTCCCATCAGACAACTTCCTATTCTCAAATTCTATTCACGCACCCACTGTACGTTCCATCAGAGGAAATATTCTTTGACTTTCCTAGTGGCTGTCCCAACCCATGCTGTAACGATGACTGCGAGATGATACGATTCCCTCGACGTGGCGTCGAAGGCGCAGCGGTATTGTCGATAAAGCGAGGTGGTCGGAACGGGAGGAAGGTGAGATCACGAGAGATGTGCAACTGGATAGATTGCAATGTCTGTTTCCATGAAGAAACGGCGCAGTACGCCGAGAGTAATGAAGGGTCGCAAAGCAGCGCGGACAGTGGGGATGCTCCGACCAATAACGGGCTCGTATGTAGCAAGTGTCGGTTGGTGAAGTACTGCTCTCCTGAACACCAGAAAAAGGACTGGGATGAGCATCGTCGAGTTTGTGCTAAGCCAATTTCTACCTGATGAGTACTCTACCTACTTACCTCCTCTCTCTTTTTTCTTGATCCAAGGGATACTCTGCTGTTGTTATATGTCGTCCTCTACCGCATTTTTACTGTATGCGGTCATACTTTTCCCCTCTGCAGTTGCTACCAAAGTGTTCATATGATGTTTTCCTGGAGTGTTTATCCATAATTATTTCCCACGTACCTTAGAGATTCACTATGTCCATCCGCTACCTCACCGCTCAGCTGGCCCAACAGGTGCCCAGAAGGTTGTCACTATCTGTTGGCTACGAGCTAATTCGAGCAATGGACAGATCGACGAGGAGCTTATGAATGCTGTTGGAGCGTTCAGTTTGGATCAGGCACGGGCTTCAGTGCTGTAACTACTATAGTCGACACTCAAGCATGATCCGTATTGCAGTTGATGGAGTTGGCTGGCCTGGCCTGCGCCCAAACGCTAGCGACTGTGTATAGCAAAGAAAAATATCCAAAAGTCTTGGTTTGTTGTGGACCAGGAAACCAAGGAGGAGATGGATTGGTTGCGGCTAGACATCTTGGTATGTTCTCAAGTGTCCTACCCCTTACTCCAGCGCTAGATTTACCTAGGAATGTTTGGGTACGAACCAACAATATACATGCCTAAGGTAAGTCACATTCGATACCCAAACGACAGTCTCAATATGTAGCCCCTAACAGCCAGGCTCGAAAGACATTTATCAACGCTTGCAAAAGCAATGCATCAATATGGACATCCCCATTATTCCGCCTCCAGCATCCGCCGAGGAGCTGCCTCAGGCCCTTCAATCCTCCAACGTTATTCTAGATGCTATCTTCGGGTTTTCGTTCAAGCCGCCAGTGCGAGCACCATTTGACGATGCTCTAGAGCTCATATCTGCGTCCGGACTCCCGATTGTCTCAGTTGACATCCCAAGTGGGTGGGACGTCGAACGGGGGAACGAACAAGGCGTCGGGTTGAATCCGGATGTCCTAGTCAGTTTGACAGCGCCAAAAGAGGGAGCGAGATACTTCACGGGAAGACATTTCCTTGGAGGGCGTTTTGTGCCAAAGTAAGTGTTGACGAGGACAAACCGCTGTATCCTTACTTTGATGTCAGGGCGATGCAGAGGAAATTCGAGCTTTGTCTGCCGGACTATCCGGGATTCGATCAAATTGTGGAGCTACCTAGGAACTCCAAAATGTAGCATGACATTGACAGGGATGGGAGTTATAGGAACAGGACTGGACCGTCGAATCTCGATGCAGTCGTGGAAATTACAGAATGAAAATCCGTTTCACTGCTGGTTCCGAGCAAGGATGCAATGGCTCTTCGTCGAGAACGTCGTGGGTATTTTCCAGTACACTATGTCATAAATGTAGCATAGCAGAGGTAGGAGTCATAAGGACTTGAACTGGACTGTTGATTCAGATGCAGTATTTTAGATTACAGACAGGCAAAGCCGTCTTGCTGCTGGGTTGCCCGTCATAGGTAAGAAACATGATAGAAATATCAACACGATCAGTTTTCCAGTTGACCCATTGAATGGCGCATTGAGCGCATGGATACAGAAAGATTTACCACAGGTCAGCAAATAGCTAGTGTAGAAGGAACTGAGGTATCTTCATTCACTTGCTAGGGTCTACCTAGACTGGCTTTGAAGCACAGACCACTTATTTCCATTCCTCTTCTCAATCAAAGGAATACAGTCGTTCCTTCGTATGAGTAGCAGTACAAAATTATGATGTTAGATAATCTGGACATTTATCATTGCGCGTTTCGGTAAATCGAGACTGCCCGATCATAACGGAACAAATGAGGCACAAGTTTGGTTGGAGGCTCCTTCTATTCGGTCACACGCACACAGGCTCAGTGAGTGCTGAGGCGCATTGAAATGCGCTCATTCCGGGACATTCAAGTTGTCGAATTCCTATGGTCCTGCTAGTGCGAGCTTTGGAGGTTTCGGAGACCTCGCGCTCCAGTGAAGCTGCTACGTACGCCACGAAGCTAGACGGTAGCTGGGCAATTGGCTCGTGAGTTTTTATTCATTTCTAGTCGTGTCCTCATTGCGAAGGCGAACCACCACGATGCAGAGTTCCTCAAGGAGGTATACTTACGTTCTTTCTGAATATCGCTTTATGGGATAACGCATCCTGCCAGGTTATTCATTTGGACTGATTGTAGAAGCTTGCACTCAATTTCAATTGGAGACTGTACACAAAGAGCCAATCAATGTCACCGCCCATTTCCTGCGTGCGACGAATGTCGGGCCTGCTGAAGTGCACGTCAGGGTCCAGAAGATAGGGAAGAATTTCACTAATCTTTCAGCGGACCTTGTCCAAGGGGTGAGTGACAGACTCGCACGCCGCAGCCACCTTTCATTATCCTTCTGAGTAGGCGCACATCAAGTTGACCTCGCAGCTTATCTTTGGGGACCTTACTCCTGTGGCAGGCGGAATTCCTCGAACTCTGGCGCCACCATCCCCTTACGCCCGGCGTTTGCCCTTACTCAAGCATCCCTCTGCTGTGGTACGAGATGGGATGAGAGATATTTGGGGATTCCACTCGCGTATGAATTGGTCTTTGGACCGCGACATCCTCGCGAACAATGACATGGCTCGCCAGACTCAAACTAAGACTGAGATGATAGGTGGAGGAGGCGTTGAGTGGGGTGCATGGTGTGAGCTCTCGAGGGCAGACGACGAAATCAAGCCTTCGTCTCTCCCATTTTTCGGGGATATTTTCCACAACCTCCCTTCTCTCTTACCTGCGTCAGAGCCAGCCAGTCAAGGAGCATCAGATTGGTTTGTCCTGTTCACTATTTCACTCGTGTTGTACTAATCAATTCTCTGTTTTTAGCTGGTTCCCGACCGTGACCATGACCGTCGAATTCAAGGCTCGTCTGCCATCATCGCAGGAATACGCATCTCGAACGGTCGGACTGTACTGCGGGTCACACTTCTTGACTGACCCCCATGGAAGACACAACGCTCATGTCGAAGTCTGGACTGCTCCAAGTGCAATTGGCGAGGGGAAAATAGAAGATGGTTGGAGGGACAAACAGTACTGCATTGCAGTTGCCGACCAGATGGCTCTCGCTTTACCTATGAACCTCAACCTTCGTCTTGGCAGCAGAGACATCTCCAAACTATAGTTACGACTAGCTGCGATGACCACTGTTCGAAATGAACATAGTTGCTCGTGGTGAAGTACTACGTGGAAGTGGTCACATGTGAGGCATGTTGGAGTGTCCACATGAAGATTTGGGCTGCCCGATCTACTCCATCCAGTTATCGCCGAACTTCGCCGGAGGGCTGTGATACTATGGCTGTGATGGCAGGGTTAAGCAGCTTGTGCCACAGGGTGCATATTTACACCCGACCCCTGGCGCTCACTCGAAGAATACTGTCACAACGAGCCAACGGTTTGAGTTGTGATGAGGTTTGCTTTGCGAATGCTCCTATGTATTGATGTGCGATAACATTAGCAATTTTATAGTCATATTCCGCACTTCTCCGCTGGTGTTCGTTGGGTATTACTACCCTTCGAGACAATTGGAATGTGGGTTCTGCATCACAAATCTGCTTCGTTCGGCAACCTTTTATGTCTTGCTCAGACTTTGTGCTGTACAACATTTCAGTGCCTGCGACGGCCTCCCTGCAAGCAAGTACGACATCTTGCTAGTCGAATTTCAAGTGACCTGGAACGGAGAGCGATCGTTGCCGCTGAAGTTCTAGCCCTCGGAGCACATTACGCTGCGTGTGGCGCCTGTGATCTCGCGTCAGATCCGGACTTCTCCATATTCGTGTCCGAGCCTCTACTTATGACGATCCTCGTGTTCTTGTCATTGCGCCTCCTTCCGTGTTACATTGACCTGCCAAGAGTATTTCCTGAACCCTCTTCCATTCATTGAGTTCTCCTTTCCCTTGTGCTGTACAGCATCGATGTACTCCAGCTGCTAGACGACAAGGAGCCCATCTCAGCACTATTTTTAACCCTATATAAACAGTCCCATCCACTCAATGTGACTTCACTTTGAAAGTCTGAAGTTCCATTGCTTGAAACCACTCGAGCCATGTCACATATCGTTATCCGCGGTGTCCCCTTTGCCACTCGCCTGCGCGCAGCCCAAGGTGGTGCCAGAGAACTCCTGTCACGCGACCGAGCCCGCGCGCAGCAGTTCCTGGCTGGCAATTCGCCTCACGGCCCCTTGCCTTTTACTGATGAACACAGTCGAGACCACGACAAGAGCACCACCGTTCCCTCCACTACAGCTTCTTCTACTGGCGCGGAGGGTGCCGGTGCCGATGGCACCTCGAGCATCGATGTCACTGATTCAGGTGTCACGTACACCATGCAAGTTGGTGTCGGAAGCCCAGCGACACCGTATACCTTGTTGATTGATACTGGTTAGTGGAATAGTTGTGACGTGATTGTACGCAGCTCTTATCTATCTATCAACGATTGCAGGTAGCTCGAACACATGGATTGGCGCAGGCAAGTCATACAAACCCACAAGCACCAGCCACCGCACTGGTAACTCCGTAGTAAGCTGATTGTTCTCAGTTGTCTCCTGTGATTAATCAATTGATCTGGAACTTAGCATGTTAGTTATGGTTCGGGAACTATGTCTGGAAAAGAATGTGAGGATTGCGTCTTTGAATTATAACCATACTAATGCCGACCAGACACCGATACCGTGACCTTGGGACCGCACTCGGTTATCAAGAATCAAAGCATCGGTGTGGCTTCAACTACGCGAGGATTCCATGGCGTCGATGGTATATTGGGGTATGTCTTTATCTGAGAAGTAATTTGTAGTGCTTATATCCTTGCAGCGTGGGTCCTGTAGACCTTACGCAAGGAACCGTATCTAACACGCGGGATGTGCCTACGGTTACCGATAACTTGTACGCTCAAGGGACAATCTCTTCCAATTCGATTGGCGTCTTTTACGAGCCGTCCTCCTCCGCTAACGTATCGAATGGAGAGATTACCTTCGGTGGGACCGATCACACCAAGTTAGATGGTATATTCCTTTTGATTCCAACCTCGTCTGATATCTTACACCAGGTACACTGGAGAAATCAACTATGTTCCTATTACGACCACCTCTCCCGCCTCGAAGGTAAATCATCTAGCAACTACGTATGGACTTGTTTCCTAAAATTGACTATCATCAGTACTGGGGCATCGATCAATCAATATCGTACGGCACTGGTAACACCATCTTAAGGACGACTGCCGGCATCGTCGACACTGGCACTACCCTTCTTCTCCTTGCTACAGGTATGTACACATATCTCATTGATATTTGATACTACCCAGGCGCGCAGAGGCCATCAAGGCCTATCAGGAGGCAACTGGTGCCATTGAAGATCAGTGAGTTCAACTAGATGAACAATTGACGGCATCCCGTTGATTTATGCGGATCAGGACCACAGGTCTTTTGACAATCACTCCGGAACAATACAAGAATCTCAAAAGCTTGTACTTCAACATCGGGAGTGTAGGTAGCTACTCTCGTGCAGTGAACCTCTGACTAATTGCAACACAGGTTACCTATGAGTTTACCCCCAATGCCCAGATTTGGCCCCGTGCGCTGAACAGCACCCTGGGAGGAAACAAAGGCCAGATTTATCTCATTGTTTCTGACCTTGGTTCCTCATTCGGGACTGGGCTAGACTTCATCAGTACGTCTTAAAATATCTTGTTTTCGGCCGAGTTTCTTACAAGTAGCCTCTGTCCATATAGACGGATTCGGCTGGCTTCAGCGCTTTTACACTGTTTATGACACCGGAAACAAGCGGCTTGGTGTTGCGACTACAGCATTCACTCATGCTAACACAAACTGATCCTCCCATTTGGTTGCGTGTGCGCATATGATATACTATCCCTACGGTTACTTTCGCTGTGAATGACTATCTCTCTGACAGATTACTGCCATGTTTAAGTGGCTTCTTGTATGTCTTCCCTATGCCAATATTAAGATTTAGCTTTTCTGCTGCTTTGCCTATATGGGTTATCCGCTTTTCGCGTCCATCGTCAACTTATCACCCGATGCCTCTGGTGTGGAGGCGGAATTGCTCCAACTCTGGCGCCGCCATACCCTACCCTATGCTTAAGTTGCTTAGCGCTTACCCAATTATGCCTGGTATGGGACATAAGTGGCGCCTTCGACCGTACAGGATATGGTCCATGTTTGTTTCATTCTCATGAGCTTCAAGTTGTTACGCACAACTTTCTCGACCTATCTGCTGATCTCGTATTTAGCCTGCCTGATTTATCCCATATCGCTACCTTAGAGTATAAATATTGGCCCAATTGATTAAACTTTGCCTGAAAGCACTCTTCTCATTGTTACTCCGACATCGAGCCTAATCAGCTAAACCGTTGTTACATAGTAATTCGGCTTGTTTCTAAATTTGTCCATGGACCACGCAATGCTATGGTCAGCCAGACCCAAGCTAACGCTGAGATAATTGAGGAGGAGACGTTGTGTCGATTGTTATCGATGATGTACGACAAACTATCACGTGCTCTTTGTCTGAACGCGCTACGTGCACGTGAAAATACCACTCAAGTGCTAGGTAAGGATTCCTGAAGAACAGTGAATGCTGGACCAATTTGGGCTGCATGAAAATCCGATCCGATCTTGTGGTAGCATGCTCCGGGATCTAGTTATCACCGCAGGCTGTGATGGTTGTGAAATTAGGCTTTATCTCGTGGGTGCATACTTCGGCCTGGCGATCTCTCTACCGTACTCCCACGGAAAACCTGCGGCAGCACGAGGCTGTGTAGGGAATTGGCTCACTGACTCGGGGAATACGGCAGCGGTTCGCGCTTGCGGCGAGTTTTTGATGGTATGGCGTTAAAGCATATGTTACTACTAACCATGTTACAGGAGGACGTCATACCCTTATTCAAGCTCCACTCTTTTCTGCTAATACTTACTCCTTGTAACTCTCCAATCTCCCTCTTTTGGGATAACTACTAGCGCGTGGGTTCTACAATTGAATATGGGATAACCTGCCACTTCGCTCGGCAACCTTCTTTGTCTTTCTCAGACCGTTATGCTGCAGGTCATGCATGCCACCAGGCCACTACATGGAAGTGTTGGAATCTCACTGGAGACGGTCGTGCAGATTCGCCTCGCGGTTCCAGGACCCTAACTGAGGTGAACGATCTAACCTATTATCAGTCCTCACAAGTGCCTGGGACTATCTCCCTACGACTCAGAGCAAGTATGACATCTTGCCAGTTGGAGTTGGATGACATGGCACGGGAAGTTATTGACGCTGCGAATTATCAATAGGTTCCAAGCCCTCGGAGTTCATTGCACAGTGCGCAGCACAATGTTTAATCCCCCCTTAGATTTAGACTCCCACCTCACATTCGTATTCGAGTCGCCACTACTCATGACGGGTAATTGTTCTCATGATCTTCTAATTGTGCCTCCTTCCGGCACGGGTACTATGATGACCTGCAAGGTTATTTCTGGGACCCTCTCCTCTCTCATTGGTCCTTCTTTTCTCTGAGTCGTACAGCATCAGTATGCTCCGGCAGATGGACGACATGGGCCCCATCTCAGTACTACCTCTGGTCCTATATAAACAGTCTCATTTACCCAGTACTTCTTCACTTCAACCCCTCAACTTCATCATCTGAAATTAATCGAACTATGTCACACATCGTTATCCGCAGTGTCCCCTTTGCTACTCGTCTGCGTGCGACTCGGGGTGGCGCTAAGGAGCTTCTTCAACGCGACCGAGCACGGGCGCAGAAATTCCTGGCTGGCAAGTCTCCACACGGCCCCTTGCCTTTGGTTGATGAACACAGACGACGTCATCATCACAAGGGCACTGCCCCTACCGTTCCCTCCACAACTGCTCCTTCCACTACAACTCCTGCCGGCACAGGGGGGAGCAGTACCGATGGCTCCTCTAGCATCGATGTCACTGATTCAGGTGTCACATACACCATGGAAGTTGGTGTTGGAAACCCAGCGACACAGTATACATTGTTAATTGATACTGGTCAGTGGAAGAATCGTGACGTGGTTGTGCGTAGCCCTTATTTGTCCAACAACGTTTTCAGGCAGCTCGAATACGTGGGTTGGCGCAAACGCGCCATACAATCCAACAAGCACCAGCCTCGACACTGGTAACACCATAGTAAGCTGACCGTTACCAGTCTTCCCTCATAATTAATCGACCGACCTGGAATGTAGAACGTTGGTTATGGTTCGGGGACTATGTCCGGAGAGGAATGTAAGGACTGCGTCCTTGGACTACGATAATACTAATGCCGATCAGACACCGACACTGTGACTTTGGGACCGAACTTGATTATCCAGAATCAAGGCGTTGGTGTGGCTTCATCAGCGCAAGGGTTCCAGGACGTTGATGGTATATTGGGGTATGTATGTCCTGGCCTGAGAAACAATTTGGTGTGTTGATCTCTTTGCAGTGTCGGCCCTGTAGACCTCACGCAAGGAACCGTATCTAATACGTCGGATGTGCCTACGGTTACCGATAACTTGTACGCTCAAGGGACAATTTCTTCCAATTCAATTGGAGTCTTCTACGAGCCGTCATCCACCGCTAACGTAACGAATGGAGAGATCACCTTTGGTGGGACTGATAACACCAAGTTAGAGGGTATAATACTTTGTATTCCTGCCTCTTCTGACATTTTACACCAGGTACACCGGGGAAATCAACTTTGTTCCGCTTACTACCACCTCTCCCGCCTCGAGGGTAAGTCATTCACTGAATATGACTTGGGTTTTCTAAAATTGATGGATCATCAAGTACTGGGGTATCAATCAATCAATATCGTACGGCACTGGTAACACCATCTTAAACACGACTGCGGGTATCGTCGACACTGGCACTACCCTTCTTCTCCTTGCCACTGGTATGCACGTACATCCCATTGTGCCATTTAACACTCACCAGAGCATGTAGAGGCCTTCCAGGCATATCAACAGGCTACTGGTGCCACCCAAGACCAGTGAGTTCCACTTGACGGGCCAATGGCAATCTGTTGATATTCGGATCAGGACCACAGGTCTCCTAACAATCACGCAGCAACAATATGACAATCTGCAAAGCTTGTACTTCAACATCGGTGGTGTAAGGAGCTGCTTGTCGTACAGTAAATCTCGGACTAATTGCGTTGGAACAGGTCACCTATGAGTTTACCCCCAATGCCCAGATCTGGCCCCGTGCGCTGAACAGCACCCTGGGAGGAAACGAAGGCCAAATTTATCTCATTGTTTCTGACCTTGGTTCCTCATTCGGGACTGGGCTAGACTTCATCAGTGAGTCCCAAAATATCGTAATCTCAGCCTGGTTCTTACAGGCGTTTTTCTTTCAATACAGACGGATTTGGCTGGCTTCAGCGCTTTTACACCGTTTATGACACCGGAAACACACAACTTGGGGTCTCGACTACGGCATACACTGATGCTGAGACTAACTAAGACTCGTTCCCATTGATTGCATATCGATCCCTATGGACATTATTTCGCTTGGTCCAACTTGAATATTCACATCCCATCTATTCAATATAAATTACTTGATGGTTGACCTCTTTGGTACAAGAAGCAGATAAGCTTTATAACGATTTAGTAGTGGCCATCGAAGCTGCAGGTCAGAGATGGCTTGAATTGGTGAAATGATTTCATTCCCCTTGGACGTGGCTTTCAATGAGAATTTTCAATAAAACACTGTTCGTCAACGGCAAGTCAACAAAACATCTTCGGACAGCAGCAGACCGTCATTCAAAGATTGGATACTTGTATGGTGGCATTGCGCCGTCACAACGCCAGAAAAATCCATCGAAAGCATCAATACAGTAGACTATCTCAAGATGCATCAAGTTCGGGAGAGTTCCGCTATGGGACAGGAAGGAAATGCAACCCCATAATGCATAATTATAATGCACAGATTTATGAGGCGATTATTATTATGTGCTGAGAAACTTGAAGGCAAATTCCGGGCCGCGGTCCTGCAGACGTCCGACCACGTCGAATCCTACGATGTTGATATCAGAGTTGACACTTTACTACTTCAATGTTATCCACTCGCTAAAAAGCGCTAGTCGGGTTCCTAGTGCCGTTTCGCTTTTCGAGGGGCCTGTAAAGGACTGGGCTAAGAAGGTTGTATCAAAGTCCCAGCTTAAGCCTTCTGCATCACCTAGCGCACGCAGCGCGCGGCAGCGGTACGTAGTAGCGTCAGAAATCACATGATTGAAGGTTGCCAACAGACATCTTCAGTGAAAAGGAATAATACGCAGAAATATTTGTTGATGGGTCAGCAATAACAGCTGGCCATGGACTATCCCTGATGAAGACCTTTCCAACGCTCTACGTGAGATTCACTCTGCGCTTCACACAAATCATAGAGCCATTGAATTCGATGTTGATTTTGATTTGGTGAGTTATCATTCTATACTATTACGATTATTGACTTTACTATGCTGGCAGGTAGGTCAAAGGATCCATGAATAGAGAGCATCCTTTGGTTCCATTGCTGTCGCTGTCCTCATGGCGATTTTTACCTCGATGGATGATGAAAGACACGGGAGTCTCGTAGGGAATACGCCGAGTATCTACTTGATGGCTTGCGCTTCGGGTATGAAGACCCCGGGCCAGGTAGCGAGGAACAGCCTGGAGCTTTCTTGTCAGGATTTATCTTGCGCATTTTTGCCATTCACCTCAATGCCATCCACGGTCACAAGAGGGTGGACGCGCTGGATACCATGATGCTAGGGCATTTTGAAACACCCTTGCGCTGACAACGGTGGCCGTGAGTTTGGTGCTGCTTTTGTCTGTATGACTAACTCAAATTTTTCATTTGCAGGCTGAACGCGCCCTCATTCTGGCCCGTGATGGCCTCATACTGGACTGTGAACCATCGGATAACATGAAAAAAAACACACAAGATTGCATTGACACTGAACAATGCAACCAACAAGATGAGCACCACCGGCGCCACATTTTCCGCCGCAAATTGGGAGACAGAGACCATGGCATACTTGAATCTGATAGACCAACTATCGGAGTCTCGCATCAAGGAGATTGTTATACGAGCTCAGCCTTTTACAAAATGCACCCGTAACACTGGTCATACTTCTGACACTGAAGGTCCTACCGAGGTGGTCAATCCACGTTCACTTATCCGCATTTGTAGTATTGTCTTTTCTGTTTCGCAATCCCTGTTCTAACTCGGACGCATATCTTGCAGGAATTATGCAGCTATTGGCAACCCTTTTCAACATTTGATTCGTTGGCGGACTTGGACACTCATTCTCATTCAGTCGCGTCGCACACTCGGTACACATACCAAATAGCCATCGCCATAATTAGAGGTCCTCCCTAAATATATTTGTCTGTCGCCACCCTCCACACTACCGGTTCTTCTTGGAAGGCGTGGGGCGGCGGTGGCAGCGTGTGATTTTGACGTCAACTTTGACATTGACCAAATATGTACTACAGTGGGGATCTTCTATGCACATCACCGGCTCCCGTGGAAGGCTATCAGAGACGCATGCAAATTATATCACCGGGTAATGCTCAGTCCGAGCCTCGAGGCCCTTGCATAGTCCAGGCATCTTGCCGGTGTTGATGACATGATGTCATTGTTTCTGACACGATGGATGGTATGATGCTCTCACTGCAGGTGCTATCCATTCCCTGTGTCTTTCAGCTCCAATATGCCCCAGCTAGTGGATGACAAGGAGCCCACCCCACCATCCTTCTCCAGACCTATATAAGTAGTATGTCGCTGCACGCAATGCTTCTTCACTTTGAAACCCAAGAGCTTCTTTACTCAAGCCATGTCACACGTTGTTATCCGCAGTGTTCCCTTTGCTACACGTCTGCGTACCACTCAAGGTGGTGCCAAGGAGCTCCTTCAACGCGACCGCGCTCGTGCACAGAGGTTCCTGGCTGGCGAGTCCCCTCTGGGCCCCTTGCCTTTTGCTGATGAACACAGACGACGTCACGGTCACCACGGCACTACCGCTCCCACCACCACTGCTTCTGCTGGCAAGGGTAGCAGCGCTGGTAGTGCCTCTAGCATCGATGTCACCGATTCAGGTGTCACGTACACTATGCAAGTCGGTGTCGGAAACCCAGCGACCCAGTACACATTGTTGATCGACACTGGTCAGTGAAATAATAGTAGCATGGTCGTACGTAACTCTTATGTATCGATCAACGATCTTAGGTAGCTCAAACACATGGATTGGCGCAAACAAGCCATACAAACCCACGAGCACCAGCCACCGCACTGGTAACACCATAGTAAGCTAGTTGTTCTCAGTCTTCTCTTGCGAAATATTGACTTGGCTTGGAACTTAGAACGTCAGTTATGGTTCGGGGACTATGTCCGGGCAGGAATGTAAGGACTGCGTTCTTGGGCTATGATAATCATACTAATGCCCATCAGACACCGACACCGTGACCTTGGGACCGAACTTGGTTATCAAGAATCAAGGCATTGGCGTGGCTTCATCTGCGCAAGGGTTCCAGGACGTCGATGGTATATTGGGGTAGGTCTTGATTTGAGGGGGCGACAATATCCAGTAATGGTATCTTTGCAGTGTCGGTCCTGTGGACCTTACACAAGGAACTGTGTCTAACACACAGACCGTACCCACGGTCACCGACAACTTGTACGCTCAAGGAACAATTTCTTCTAATTCAATTGGAGTCTTTTACGAGCCGTCCTCCTCCGCTAACGTATCAAATGGAGTGATCACCTTCGGTGGGACTGATAACACCAAGTTAGATCGACATAGCCTTTCCCAGACTTGTCTGACATTTTGTGCTAGGTATACTGGGGAAATCAACTTCGTTCCGCTCACGACCACCTCTCCAGCCACGAAGGTAAATCACTAACAACAGATTATGAGTTGTTTCCTAAAATTGACGATCATCAAGTACTGGGGTATCAATCAATCAATATCGTACGGCACTGGTAACACCATCTTAAAGGCTACTGCCGGCATCGTCGACACTGGCACTACCCTTCTTCTCCTTGCAACAAGTACGCATGCATGCCCCGCTGTGGTATTGGACACTCACTCGTGTGTGCAGGTGCTTTCCAGGCCTACCAGAAGGCAACCGGTGCCACCGAAGACCAGTGGGTTCATCCCAACGAATCAATGGCGTTCTTTAATTTATGTGGATCAGAACCACAGGTCTCCTTACAATCACGCAGCAACAATATGACAATCTGCAAAGCTTGTACTTCAACATCGGTGGTGTGAGTAGTTGCTGTCATACATCGATCTCTAATTAATTTTCATTATTCCTGGAACAGGTCACCTACGAGTTAACCCCTAACGCCCAGATCTGGCCCCGTGCCCTCAATAGTACCATCGGAGGAAACGATGGCCAAATTTATCTTATTGTGTCTGACCTTGGTTCCTCATTCGGAACTGGATTGGACTTCATCAGTACGTCACTAAATATACTGCCGCTGGCTGTGCCTTACACGTTCTCTACCAATTTCAGACGGATTTGGCTGGCTTCAGCGCTTTTACACAGTTTATGACACTGGGAACAAGCAGCTGGGTGTCGCGACTACATCATATACCGATGTTGAGACCAACTGATGACTTGTTCGATGAAAATATGTCATTCCATTGCATGTCGGCTAAATAAAGTAGTTCTAATTTAGTATATAGTTGTTGAACTTTTTCCTGGACTTGTATAAATATATACATATGCAAATACCAAATGCTATCCCCTGGACGTGAGTTCATCTCCTCATTGACAGAAACGAAAATCGCATAGCGAGGGTGAAAGTCGACGCAAAATCTTTTATTGGGTTTCTTCAGTAGGTTTTAACATACCATGAATGGCCCTTTACCTCAAATTCTGTAAGTTGCTAGTACTCCTACTTATACCTAGCACGTACTCACTTAGTGCTTGCAGGGCACTGAGTTGCGGAAACAAATGTTCATTGCAATATCGGATGCCTTTCCGGCATTTTGCGGGCCACTCTGTAAACAATGTTAAAATTCGAAACAGCATTCTCATTGTCTTGCCCATTTATTTGGCTACAAGGACAAACTGATATCCACCTCATTGCCTTGACGTTCGTCTAATTAATATTGCCTGGACGATACCAATGGAGGTCAACAACGAGTATGATTTCTCGCTTCCGGTAGCGACATTACTCCGTGTGGGCACGTCTAGTGCTCATGGAGCCGCAGAGAACAGTCAAGGTGGTGTCCGGCTCGTAAAGGGTGAGTTGGTCAAGGAAGAATATGTGTACTTCTTAATGATGCTGTGGCATATATATAAGTAAGTCTCAACCTCCATTCCGTTCATCACCTTGTGTTCACATTAACCCCTCAGTGAACTTGAACGAGGTCTCGAGACGCACGCGTCATACCCGACGCTTCAGCCGACATACAACCCTATATTGCTCTCGCGCACCCCGAGTCTAGCCGAAGACATATCGTATTTACTTGGAGTCCCGGAAGCAGAATGGCAGAGGCACCCACTGCACCGCTCGTTGATGGCGTCACCTCCCAAGCCCTTTGTGGACTACACCACCCGTCTTCAAGTGCTCTCCAGCCTGCCTGACCCCTCCTGCTTGCTCGCCCATGCTTACGTGCGCTACCTCGGTGATATGAGCGGTGGCCAGTTCATACGACGCCGTATAGGCAAAGCATACGACTTGGATCTGGACAGAGGAGATGGAATCCGGTTCTATGATTTCAAGAAACTGGGTGGTAGCGAAACCGCAAACATGGGGGATCTGAAAGTGGTCAAAGAATGGTATAGAGAAGGAATGAACGCTGGAATTGGAGATGACATCACTTTGAAAGGTCTGAAGATCTTCTCCGAGTCATCTCCATTTGTTGAATCATAGTTCACCAGCGGCCGTACTTGAAGAGGCCAACAATGCCTTCAGGCTCAACTCCGGTATCTTTGAATTACTAGGTACGGAATCACGGGTTCATGGATCGCAGCAGCCAGCAGTCTCGAGGCCGGAACGGTCTCTACTAGTTTCCTTTGGTGGGCTCGTATCTGTGGTAATAACCTTGGGCGTCGCTCATTTCGTCTTCGTGGGCATTGGCATCGCGAGTGGCAATTGCGCACTCAGGGGGGTGGAGCATTGGCTACGAAGTCTTCTGTCGTCCGTATAAGTAGTACGCATTATTTGCACGCACGTGTCGTTGAATACAACGAGTATGCGTTCTGCTCAACTTCAAGTTGCTACGCACCACCACCGCTGACATGGGGAGCTGGCCGGTTTCTCAACTAGAATCAGCCATCCCACGAGTAAACCTGTGCGAGCGATATCTACACGAAAATGCGGCGATGTAACATTTTTCTGAGACCGTCCTTTACCCACCTCTGGTAGAACTTCTCAATCTCTGATATTTTCGGCTTGCTACTTAGACAGGAATTGAATATGAGATCCCACTCGACATTATTATAGTATACAATGAGCAATAAATTGTTTGAAATAAATTTGCCAAGACTCATAGTCGATCCAATGTTTTTTTTAGGCAGAAGTGTTTTATAGGATACAACCTATATCATTCAAACATCATTTCACCCTGCAACACATACACAAAATACTCACTCATTCACGCTACGGAGTGAGCGGAGTGAGCAGAGGCAATTTGAGATGGTCTTATGTTGGCGAGTGCGTCGGTGTTGGCCATGATAACGTCGTTTGCAGTGATCTAAGATCTTGGTACAACGCAGTAGCGTCATTGTGGATAGCTCTAGATTTTTGTTTATAGTAAGTACATCGAAGTATTACTGTCTACTGCAATTTGACCTGTGGTCCAGAGTCTAGTCCTTTTCTCCCAGCACGCGATGACTTCCATTTGGGGCTAATATTGCTGTGAAGTAGGTGGCTGTGCAGTCCGCTTGTCTCACATCTTCAACTCTTCATCGCTCGCTCGCTCTGGCTGGTGCTTCCAGTAATACATACCATAATCCTGGGCGGGACTCCATCAGCTTCCTGCATTAATACCTTCTACTCGTGCATATATATTCTGTCAGAGCTTAAGCTCAGGTGCAGCACGAAGGTCAATCTTGGGAACAACTTGAACTTTTCGAGTCTCTACCTTGAGTCCTCGGGACACATTCGTTTCACATGTCACGGCCACAACCCCTTCTCTCTTTTGAGGTAGATACCTCAGCACAGAATACCGCCGTCAAAGGTGACAATTTTGATTCCGAGGGCCATCGACCTTGGATCCGTTATGTACCGCTCTGTCGTATGTGCTTGCTTCACAATGACTCCACCCTCACTGATTATCTACCCAGTGCTAGTCATCTTCATGGTGGCTCCCCATCCTTCGCTGCTCATTATACTTGTCAACTACCATCTTCGCACATTGCACGAGCCCATCGCCTTCATTATCCATCTGTTGATCACTTATACCCTTACTTTTCTCGCCTTTTCTTCCTTGATCGTCTGCGTAGCTCGCGATCCTGGTCCCATATCTGCCGAAATTTCTGATGAAGATTCCGACCATGAGGGTATGGGCCTCACGGAAGCTTTGATGTCAATAGAGGGTGACAATGACCCCACAAGCGCGGCAAGGTTTTGTCGCAAATGTTGGGTACCTAGACCGGAGCGTACCCACCATTGTAGTATATGTGGTCGTTGCGTCTTAAAGATGGGTAAGTTTGCGCACTCCAGTTAAATATGCTTGAAACTTAAAACTTACTAGATCACCATTGTCCTTGGCTTGGATCTAAATGCATCGTGGGTAGTGGATCAAGCCTGCGCTGTGCATTCTTAACATATGTCTTGCAGGGACATAGAACATACCCGGCATTCGTTCACTTTTTGGCTTGCATTACCGCTCTCTCCGCATATGTTGCTGTCATATCTGTTTCTGCATTCTGGTGGTCTGTCAACCATCCGTTTCTTGTTTTGGTAAGTAGGTTCAAACACGCTGGCTTAATTGTTGACATGCGGTTATTCAGGAACAAGTCACCCCTATTCATGAATTGCTCCTTGCCTTCTCCAGCGTGATCCTTACTCTGGTCGTTGGGTCCTTCTTGATATATCATATCTACCTCATTACGTGTGTAACTTCCAGCTTGCTGTTCCGGGCGCTGATCGTAAAAATAGCACCAACCAGACTACTGTTGAAGCGCTCTCACCATTCTTGTTATTGAGATATATACCTCCATTACCGGCATCCATGAAGCTATCCGATCCCCCAATGGAAGAAGAGTTGTCATACAGTCAACGTAAAATTGTGCGTCAGGCACATAATTCAATCCGCATGTACAATGTGGGGTGGCGGAGGAACTGGGCGCAAGTTTTTGGATGGAATAAGCCACGAGAATGGATATCTCGTCTCATGATCGGCGGCTTTGGGTGAGTTGCGCCCCATGTCCTTTTCCTTTGCCGTGCTTAAGATTCACGTAGGAATGGTGATGGGCGGTCATTTCCGCGCAATCCACGCTCAGAGGAGATGTTCTCCGAGCTCGCGGCGCGCCTCGAAAAGGAGGCTTGAAATATATTGTTCCATACCTCGGTGTGGACGCTGCTATATGGTACCTTGGCGCGCTAACAGCCTCCGTGAGTTAGGAAAGGACAGCAGACAGGTAAGCCTGTCTAATGCTTCTGCGTTCGGAAGATACTGAAACACCCATTACTAGGTTGAAGCGCTCAGGACAAGTCAATTTCCAAGGACCTGCCTATGTGATCTTTCCGATATATGTTGACCGAATCTACACACTCACTTCCTTGCTATTGCTATACATTTCTACCAGGAAGTTAACCAAGTCTTAAGTTGGGATACTTACCACACCTATTCAAGCCAGATTCTCGGCATCGTGTCACTGTTCTATAATCATGTCACCACTCCCACACCTACACCCTTGTCCGCTTTGAGTGGTATTCTTCGTGTATGATAAGTTGTATATCCGACGCTGAAGATGTGGCGCCCTGGTACTGGTTTCAGGGTGATGTACAATGAGCGACAAAGTCAATAAGGTGGCTTGCCGAACCATTTCGCGTAATCGGGGGTGGATTCATCTACCAAATACAAATTCTAACGTTCGCACGTTTGTTACATACTAGCGGGCTCTAGCATGAAGCCACCCCCGTCGTTCAGCAGGTCAGCTAATTGATGAAGGAAATGATGGAAGAACCGGGTGTAAGGTCACCGGTTACATTCTACAGCTGACTTTAAATCAGGTGCCACTTCGCCGTAAGGCATCGAGGTACTATGCAAGTCGTTGCAACTCCCCCTTAGATCATGCGCTCGAGGCCTGAGGTCTCTCATGCAGTTACATGCTATGGAAAGGTCTGTAATGCTACTTCCTAATCGACATTATGATTTCGGCCAATGGACGTTGAAACAGGCCGCAATCCCCAAGATGATGATTATATAATCGAAATGGAGTAAAATCAATTACTGGAACCCCTTTCGTATATCCGAGTGCACTTATAAGAAGTATGTCCAGATCCCCTAACTGTCACCTTTCAGCTTTTCAGCCCATAGTGCGGTACCATGAGCACTCCTCAGATTGTCGACGTTCGATCTTATTATGACAAGGGTTCCTCAGGCTCCGGTAGTCCCGACGCTGACATGCAAGCACAGGTCATCAGGGGACTGATGGCTCCCACGAACGAGAAGACCTTGCCCACCGTAATTCTCTATGATGAGCGTGGCTTGAGGCTTTACGACAACATCACCACCAAGGCTCCAGAATACTATCTCTTTGGTGCAGAGGAACAAATTCTACGAGACTACGCGGATCAAATTGTAACTGCTATGCACCAGCATACTGGAGGTGTTGTTTTAGGAGAGGTCGTGCTTGAGCTGGGCGCTGGGTGAGTGGTTTGACTGAGTGGTTTTGCTCCGGACTGCAGTTTCGCCCTCTCGTATTGACCGTTTCGATGCCGTAATCGAGCTCCGAGGAATGGAGTTTCTGCGCCAGTGCACATGACCCTTTATGCGCCACCGTGACTGGGACGGTTACTGATGTCATCTTTGTTATAGCTCATTGCGGAAGACTTCCCACATCCTTCTTTCGCTTGCCAGTCTCGTTCCCACCTTCCCTACTTCCGTCCCTGTAACGTACTACGCTCTTGATCTCGAAGAACGTGAGCTCAACCGTACTTTGACGGGACTTCGCGAGTCTATAGTTGGTTCCATGCTTGTCGGCAAGGTCGAGGCGAAGGGAATGCTTGGAACGTACGATGCGGGCCTCAATTTCATAGAGGAAGGTGGTTTTCAAGAACATGGCTTATCTGATAGCACACTACCACTCTCGTTGGAGCCCTACAAGCTCGACAAGGGTTACCGGGACTCCTCTCCAACTTCCACAGGCTCTTCCTTTCCCGATTCATCCGACACTGACATTACCTCTCCGTCTACACCAGTTGATCAAACCCCTTTACACATACTCTTCCTCGGCTCCTCCATAGGCAACTTCAAGCGCGGAGAAGACGCCAAGTTTCTGCGGTCGCTGCCGTTGAAGCCCGGCAAGGATACCCTTCTTCTCGGCTTGGACCATGACAATGGTCGCGAGGAAATTGAATTGGCGTACAACGACCCCAAGGGACACACTCGAGATTTCGTAATGAATGGGTTGAAAGCTGCCGGGAGGGTGCTTGGAGACGAGTCGATGTTCGCAGAGGACAATTGGGAATATGTGAATACCTACAACGAAGCAAAACGTAAGTACCTTCTATTAGTGTGACTGAATTCGAATCTTGACAGCTTGCGGGATTAGGCTGTCATGAAGCGTACTATAGGTGCATTCAGACGCATGAAATCAACCCCCCAACCGCCCCAAAGCCAATCCAGTTTTTGGAGGGCGAACTTGTCAACATGGAAATCTCGCACAAAGTATGTCGCATAGCTTGAATATGAGATAATTTACGAGCAACGAACTTAGTACTCGGAAAGTGATGCTTACAAGCTGTTCACTGCGGCCAATCTGCGGCCTATCCAGCGATGGATGGATAACACCGGACGTTATTCGCTTTGGCTCTTAGAACGTCCGGCATTTGCATTTCCGCTGCTTGACTCGCCGTCGGTAGTGTCTGGCAACAATACCAAGTTCGGCCTGCCCTCGATGGAAGACTGGCACAATATGTGGGCTGTCTGGGACTTTATCACACTGCGCATGATCCCGCCTGCAATGCTTCTCCAGAAGCCGATCGATCTGAGGCACATTTGTCTGTTCTATTTGGGTCACATCCCAACTTTCCTAGACATTCATTTATCTCGTCTTCTTGATGAACCCCACACCGATCCCCAAGAATTCAAGGTCAGTTCATATCTGAAAGATATGACATTAGCGACTTAATAGTACCTCACCCGCAGCACATTTTTGAGGTACGAAGTCATTCTTCTTTTCCGAGGATAGGTACGCCTCACTAAAGCCGGTGATAGAGAGGCATCGATCCTAGGGTTGATGACCCGACCCAATGTGACCACGTACGCTGAATCTCTCTTTGTCCATCCGCTGAATCTAATTTCATTTCTAGCCTCATTCGAAGGTTCCCACCAACGATGAGGATTGGCCATCACTTCACAGCGTCTTGACCTTCCAAAACCGTGCCAGGGAGCGAGTCAGGAAGCTTTACAGCGATATTGCTGAAGGCAAAATTCCTTTGACTAGGAAGGTTGCCCGTGTCCTTTTCATGACGTTTGAGCATGAAGGTCTTCATGCCGAGGTAACGTTGGTGCTTAGGAAGTTGGTTCGATGCTAAGGTGCTTCAAGACGCTCTTGTATATGCTACTTCAGCGTGCAGGGACGGGGACAATTCCACCACCCGATTTTTCTCCTCCTCACTGGGAGTCTCTTGTAGCGCAGTGGCAAATATCACCCAAACCCGTTGTGCCGACTGTCGAAATAGGTCCTTCAACTGTTACACTCGGTATTGACGACATTGAAGGAGAAGATAACGATCCTGCGAAACGCTATGATGTCGCCGGTCATATCTTCGGGTGGGACAATGAGAGCCCAAGAAGACAGGCTGATGTCAAAGCGTTCCGCATTGAGTGGCGTCCAGTGACTAACGGGGAATTTTACGAGTTCTACAAGGGTGCTGGGCAAGGTAAAGTCAAGTTCCCCGCAAGTTGGGAGGATCGCAATGGAGACATCCATGTAAGTCGTATTCTTGCTAGATTCCTTGTGTAATCCCAATGTTCTACAGGTGCGGACGCTATATGGACCAGTGCCCATCAAAATCGCCTGGGACTGGCCAGTCCTTACTTGCTACGACAATCTTTCAGTATATGCCAGTGTCAAAGGCGGGCGCATCCCTACCGAACCGGAACTAAGAGTCTTCCTTGACAAATTCTCTTCCGGGTACGAAGGAGGCGCCAACACCGGATTCAGAAACTGGCATCCCGTTCCGTACGTATTCACTTACTTGCATGAAGGAACGGCGTAATAATTGTTTCATACTAGAGCTACCACTGGCGGCACCAAGTATGGCGGGAAGGGGCACAATGGAGGGGTGTGGGAGTGGACTTCTACTACCCTTGACAAATATGATGGTTTTGTACCATCGAAGTTATATCCGGGGTAAGTGCCAGTAGTTATCACATGACTAGTTGACTTACGCCCTTCACCCAGATATTCGTCTGATTTCTTCGACCAGACGCATCAAGTGGTGGTATGTCTCTTGCATGAGTGTTTCTCCGACATTGCTCATACATTTCCGTCAGATCGGGGGATCCTACGCGACCACTCCCCGTATTGCCGAAAGGAGGAGTGTACGCAACTGGTACCAACGCAACTACCCATACTCTTGGACGAGCGCAAGGGTTGCTTATGACATGTGACGCAAACACCATTTGTAACCCCCAGAAACCTAACAAGTAAGGTGATATGAAATTAGTTATCCCCAATGTACAATAGCAAACCATGCAAGGACGCGTCTTTCGAGTTATACCTAAAATCAATTCAAAGTGTTTTTGAAACCAGAATGTAGTTACGTCATAGTGAAAGTCCACGACGCCGTACCTCGAAATCGTAATCATAATCATAACCTGATCAAGACGTCTGCTGAACCAGACACCGCATTAGTGTTAGGTCCAGACGATGAACTGGATGTGTCCATGAACCAGAGCCGAAAAAAAAACGCCGAGCTTTTGAACGATTGCACTTATCCAACTCTGGCTAAAGTCATCCATGGACTAATCAGAAAAGGAGGTATCAAAGACATCGATTATCGTCTCATCTTCGGATTCCGAATCTCTGTCGTCTTCTTCTCCCCATCGTCTAACCATAAACACGTCCGCTTCACCCTCTTCTCTCAGAATACTATCGATGTCATAAGAAAAGCCCCTGAGATAAGGAAAGAGTCGGACTTACTGATCAAAAAGAGAAATAGTTTCTTCCTCCGTTTCATTCCCAGACCCCTCACCATCCTCGTGTAACGTCGGATGCGGTCCAAAAAGCGCTCTCAGGAAAGTTCTTTGTGCCTCGAGATCATGTGGCTGAAGCGATCTTACCGTTGGCGGGGTAGGGGGAAGATGATGAGCGACGGGCGACGAAGGCGTAGGACTATGAAGGATAACTTGGCGTTCGACACCTGACGTAACGATATGTAGTAGGAACGGATGTATTGCGACTGAATTCACGATGGATCTGTGCCCTTGACTCATCGTCAACGATTGAAAGTTTACGACTCAGGATGATGGATACCATTCAGTTGTGCTAATGGCGTCCTTATTTCGAAAGGTACGTATCTGCTCTCCCACTTGCCTTCGGCAAACGCTATTGTACGCACGTCAGGCGTCCCGCTTTGACATGCAATTGTGTGTGCTCACCGACAATGTTCGGCCATTCGCGGGCATACCAATCACGAGCAGTGATCTCATTCCTGAGCCCTTGTAAAGATATTAAAGGAGGAACCTTCCACACATAGCCCCTGAAGTCATCAGATCCAGCAGCGTACATATCGTCTTCATCCATGCCAGGGCCACCAAATGCGCCTGACTAGACGCTGTGAGCGGCACAGGCCTCAACACAAAGAGTGGTGCAGCATACTTTCATTGTACACGAATTGGTGTAGGTTCGCTGGGATGGTGGGATCGGCGATCCATCGGGAGCATTACGACCTGTGCATATAGCGAGGGGATGTGGATCCGACAACGCGTATATCGTCGGGAAATAGTGCTAAACCCACATAAGAGAAAAATTACCACCACACAGGATTGCTTACAAGAAAGGTCACAGCCAATTTACTCCCTAGACCAGGTATGAAACAAAGCGCACTGCGAAGCTCGCCGAACGAAGATGAAACTCACCATCACGATCAAATGTCACGCTACTGCTCTCCGGATTGCTAAGATAATCCGTCGCCTTTCTGGACAGCTTGGTGTTATACTACACGGCAGACTCCTCGTAAACCAAACCAAGCCATAGGATCAGCCACTAGAGATGCAGACGTACCACTCTCACGATACCATTATTCGATCTTTTCGACGACGGCCCGAAAGCCATGCGGGTATCGCGAAGGCAAACTTGGCCATGTACATCGCTCGTCGCAAAAATGTGCTCCATGACCGGATGGTGCTGTACGCCCGTGAATTCAGCCGTGTGTTGAAGCGTTCCTTGAGCCGCGCTCATCCTGCTACCTGCACGACCATCGTGCAGTACGAGCTTCCCGTCCTCGCTAGAAATAGAGACGTTCATGTTGGGGTTTGGCGATAAGACGAGGGGCGAGCGTACCCGGCGCTGAGAAATACCTCGTCCTCGTAGGGATGGCACGTAAGAGCTCGAACGCTCTCCTACCGAATGCTCCTTGACACCTTTTCTCGGGACAAAGAATGGGAGTAGTAGAGTGCTTACGTCGTGGTCCCGGTACTCCCCAATGAACGACGATGACGACGAACCCACAAGTTCGCGCGCCGTCGACACGTCATACTTCAAGATGATATTATCCGCTCCTCCGCTGTAACATGGACATGGACATCCCAGGTCAGTTAGAGGGTATTTGGCTAGATGTAAACACGGACCTATATAAATATTGGTTAGTAGCGGAGAAATCGAGCGCCAGTACATTTCCCTACACGATCACAAAACACGATCACCACATAAGCAGCACAACATGTCGATACGACCACACAACTCACAGAGGGTCCAGTAAAAGTATGCGATGGACGCTGCACATCCTCCAGACTAAAATCCCAGAGCTGCACACAAAAATCATCGCCAGCACTAGCCAGCCATCTCCCGTCATGCCTCGAAAAGGCAAGATAGTTGACGCACGATCTGTGCGCTGTCAATTTCCTGGATTTGGAGTGTGTGATGTGATATGAGGGATTGATCAGACTAGAAATAGTACGCACCTAGAGTATGGGAAGCCATGTGCGTACGATCTGCGCACGGCGTCTTTTCGTGCGCTGCAAATTGATCGTGCGGTGAGTGATTCTGTAGGACAGAAGGTATGACGCATGATGCGTTGATTTGTCGCCTTGTCGAGTGTTCATCAATGGGTAGGCACAAGTTGCGCTGTTACAGAAATATTCCGCAAGTGGTTGAAAGTTGGGGTGCGATGATATCACAAATGTCAAGTCAACGTCAGTGGAAACGTGTTGCAACAACATCATGATGGGATATGCTATGTAGCGGTGCATTAAAACGGACAAGACAGATTCTATACAACAAAAAGACTAAAGACTATTAGACAAAGGCCTATTATACTTCCCCAAGATACCTGATCCTATATACGCATCTATGCACCCAGTCCGAATCAAGGAGGGCAGTTTTATCTATGTAGTGGTAATATGAGTTGGGTGCAGAAAAAGACGAGCAGACAATAAAAAAATATTAAAACAAGATGAACGGAGCAGAAAACAATGAAAAGTTCTCGAAATGAAAGAAAAGAATGAGTGGTGGATTATCGACTCGAATCGAATCATCGACCGGTGCGAGTAGCGGCTTCAAACTCCTTAAAGCCAGGGAGCTCCACTTTAGAAGGGCGAGGACGATTATTATTAATAAATGTCCCTTCCTCGTCACTACTGCTATCGTCTTCGTCCATTGGGAGGTCCGGAGGCGAAGAAGGATCCAAATTTAAAGGCGGAAGCGTAATGGGGGGCGAATTGGATCTTGACGCCGGAACCGAAGATGAGGAGAAAATGTTCGAATTCGACTTCAGGTGCGCGTTAGGCCAGGAGGTATTGCGGGGAGGACCAGATGGGTGGATAGGCGTCATGCCGAATGCCATCCGGACGGAATGGGCGAGGTGGTGGTGAGGTGCGCCCCCCGCGTGATTATTGGAGTGACTGTGCGGGGGAGAACTGGGTCTTGAGCCTGCGGGACTCATTGTGATAGTACCGGTTTCGAATACCGGTTTTGAGGTGTACACGCCGCCACCCAGGGGGTATGTGAAGCTGTTTGGACTACTGCCACTACTACTAGGCCCACTCGAAAGCTGTGGCGTGGGGAGATTGTGTAACCCGCGCTCAGAAGCTTGCGCTGCAAGAGAGAGCTGGCCGGGATAGGTACGCACATGGGGTATTGACGCCGTCTGAGGCCCGTCAATCGATCCCTTATTCCTGGTCACTGATCCAAAAGTACCCCGGTTTGGTGGGGTGCTAACGACGCTAGAGTGCCGAGAGCGCTGACGTACCGCGTAGCTAGGGTCATCAATGGGGCTGATAGGTACGTCACCTTGCGCGCCCATGGACGTGGGTGGCAACGAAATAGGCGATGGCGCCCTTGATGGATTGGTAGAATGAAGATTCAGGGTGCGAAGTGGCCCTAGGAATGGACTCGTAGAGGGTGTAAACGTGAACTCGGCTGCTTTGATACCCGAGGGGCCAGATGGCGGAGAACGTTCGTCTGGTTGCCCTAGGCGAGAATATGTTGCACGAGGTTGAGTATAGGTAACCTGTGGGTGTTGGGCAGTATTATGTACGGGCATGGAATCGGAATCCGAGCTCAACGGTGACGGAGAGTCCTCGTGAGTTACGAGTTGACGATAAGTAGGGGGGTGAGCCGGGTGCAGCGGATGCATTGAGCTGGAGCCCGTGGTGTGCAGCTTCGGGGCTATAGGATGTGGAGAAGGGAAGGGGTTAAAAATGGGGCCGGAAGGATGTATGGAGCGGGGATCCTGGGACATAGGAGTCATTTGCCATGCTGGACCACTTATTCTCCTCTTGGCCCTGACTAGTTTTTCCGAGATTCGGATATCATCATCTTCGTTCCAATCACGAGCGCTAGACACTCCGGAGTACGCATCAGAGCCTCCCTTAAGAGACATTGCAGAGTGGAAGGGAGTGGAGACCGGGCTTGTTGAAGCGCTTTTGGAAGCACGTCCGCGGAAGTAGATAGCTTCGGTGTTACGTGCTTCATACTCAGCGCGACGAAGGGCTTCTGCGTGTCGAGCTTCGTACTCGGCCCGACGGAGAGCCTCTTCTCGCTCCAATGCGTAAAGTTCATCGATGGCTAGACTGGAAAGTGTGGAGAAGGCGGAAGGGTTTGACGAAAGGGGAATGTGAGTCTGTGACCTGCGGGGGTGGGAAGTTTCATAAGATGAAAGCGAAGTTGGGCGAGCATAGGATTCTCCCTGCGGATGAAGTGTTAGTCCATTATGTAAGAAGAACAAAAAGCAATGGAATGGAAACATACCTCGTCATCGCTATTCGCTCGACTTCTCGCCTTCTTCTTTACCCTGACACCTGTTCCCTCCGGTATACGAGGGTCGGCACGAGCCAGGTGGTGAAGGTTGATGCTGGGGTCGTCTAGGATGGCGGTATCGGCCTTGGCCTTTCCCTTGACTTTGGCATGAGTGACCGCAGCCATATTGTTGTCATTATTGTGAATCCGGGAGTGTCGGGTGAGCTCGTCCGAGCGTGAAAAACGCTTCTCGCAGGATGGAAAGGTGCAGATGAAAGGTTTCTCCCCGGTATGAGTGCGGATGTGACGAGTCTATAAGAGGCGTTGTGATCGATCAGCACGTTACCGTCGAGAATAATGAAGATGCATGCCTGATGTTCGAGTCTGCTAAAAGCACGACCACAAAGTGGATAAGGACACTTGTAGGGACGAGGGGCAGATTTCTCCTGAGGCGGGGGAGCGGGTACTGCGGTCTCCATCATTGAAGGGATTCGGGATGAAGAAAGAAAAAAAAGGTGAAGGAGATTTGAGGATAAAGAGGAAAGGTTAGATATATGGAGTATGGGAAAGGATGGGCCAGGTAATATGTATTATAGGGCCGGTTGTGGAAAAATAAGGGGGGTTCAATCGTGGATTACGGCTATGAATAAATGGAAACTCGCGAGGAGTCCGGGGTAGACCTGCACGGGGGCAACCGTGACGCCGGGGGGACAGGGTTTGGTTGTAACGGCGAATGATAGATTTGAAGTGGAGTGGAGTGGAATGGAGGATGGCGACGGCGTGCTGAAAACGTGGAAGGGGCGGGGAAGGTGTCAACGTGGGGTTGAGAACGTCGAGAAGGCAATGCACCACAAATTTTCAAGGCTGTGTCAAACGCCCTGCCTCAAGAAATCGATGCTGTTGCAATTGCGGCGGTCCACAAATATCCATGTCTCTCCTCCCAGTCTCGATTTTTCTCATTTTTTTAATTCCGTTATCGCATGTTGCCAGCGCCTAATTTAGGTTACCCGACATTCCTGCACTTTACCTAATCACAGCATCCTCGCTGTTCCATCCCCTCTGAGTTCTCAGTGAGCACCAACGTTTGTCATTTACCATGTGCACCCGGTCGGTCGCTCCCTTGTCTTCCTCGACATCAGATTTGCTTGTCGTGTCGCCATCATTCCTCAAGCAATCGTACCCCGCATCTCCGCCTTTCGCACAAACACCTTATCTTCCGAGTCAATTGCTTATCTAGATTACCCCATATCCTTCTTAGTAGCCGACCTGTCAATAACGGACTCTTTGGGCCTGCGAACGTGTGCCCTCTTATGCTCTCCGCGTGTTTATCTTACTCTCAATCGCTGCATGTCACATACTTCATGCGTGTCTTCTTTGTCAATGACACGTCCTCATACACCGCCCATCCACTTGCACACCATTCACCGTATCCACTCTCACACCTCCCAATCCATCCATCTTGCCACGCTTCACTTGTTATCGATACAATTGCACTCCGGCATCCCCTCCGCGCATTTTCCAGTTTCAACCCGCCACGTAGACCGCTTTCAATTTCAAAACTCACTTTGATTTCAATTATTCACTGACCATACGCCGCCGCAAAGTAGTGCCTACCACCCTCAACGACACCCGTCTCTGATAACGAGTGGCTCTGCTACTGTCGGGTCCGATTGTTCTTCTTTCCATAAGGCTACAACAACGTGATCGAAACTACCTCTGTTCCCTAGAGACGCGTTATATGAATTCTGCCCTTCGGTGCAACGCATTCATGAGAGAAGGCTCCAGTGCGATGGACGAGTGCGCCACGACTTCGGACAAATCCGGTTGTCGGCCTCCGCTTTCAGGGTAGTACCCCAACCCGGCGTCGCCAATATGCACTGCATGTATTAATACAGAAACATGCCGTAAATATCATCATCATCTAGCTTCTGCGTTCTTTGTTCCAAGCTGTCCAAAGTTAATTATATCCCCCAAGTTTCGTTTCGAAATTCGTGGAAACCACGCCACCCACCAACGATATTAATCATCATCATCTTTGCACATCTTATTTTATCCGCCACGTGCAACAATGAACGGCTACTAGGCCCGATGTACCAAACTTCCTCGAAGCATGCACGAGAGTGATCGGCCTTCCAAGTGAGACCCACTGTGCAACAGCCATGCATGGCGGAGCTTCCAGGCCCGGCGAAAACGTCTACAACTGCCCTTGCTGCGCCAAGACAGAGGGAACAATGAACTGATCCCATCCGAGTTCTTTCTCGATGATGCCTACATATGTCTATTGCATCGAATCTTGATAACTCTCTTGGCCCAGGCTAGTCGAGCTTTTACTGTTCTATGGTGTGCTATGACATGATATGATACCGAAATGAAAATCTGGGCTCCATGATGCATATGATGCCATCCATGGGGCAACGATCCAGCAAAGCAAAAACAAGATTCATAAACAACACAGCCGATTCCGACAAACACAAAAACATATCTGCCACACCACCCGGGTTTCCATATGCATGTGCCGCATGCTCGTTCATAATGCCAGCACAGCACATAACCCCCCTCGACGTACGTTTTCGTTGCACCACCACGTTAATGTATTGGGGCACGCACTTTCTGTTTTGAAGTTCTGAGTGTCATCCCAGTCATGAACTCGACGTTCGAACATCTACCTGTTGTCGAGGACACGACAGATGTTTCATGTCAGTTAATCAATTTCAACGCACACGCAGCATGTACTACATTCCAGACGTGCGGGTCCCTACACACGTACGCTGCACAGTTATGTTGCTGGAACTTTGCAACGCCTTTATCCACTCGCCACGTGCACCCTACAACGGATGGCACCGAGACCTCAACGAGACCGCGTTCTCGACCCTGTTGCGTAAATATTGCGAAGTCGAGTCTTACACCTATGTGCTGCAAAGCGCACATGCGGCAGCACGGTTCAGCCACATAGATCTATCTGAGAGAAGAGATTTCAAGGTCAGTTAATTCAAGGCACACGACGTACAACCCGTTCGCCCCACCCACCCGATAGCCGCCGTGGAGTACCAGTGCAGTAATGAAAGAGATCGGTCAGGATCTGCGTGCGTATCAAGGTCTTATCATGCAATTCGAGCATGCGTTAAAAACAGAATTCGTGGATTTCAGAAGAAGCACCGCCGAAGCTAGACAGCGATAAGGACGTTCCAGTACTAGTCATTGACACCACATATGCATTCATGGCGATTAAAAGAGGAATAACATTATATTTTTGTTCTTCCATGTGATCATGCATCCAGAAACTCTGACTTATCGTCGTCTGGTCCTTGTAGTCTGGAACTTGGACGTCTCGCGACGTAATCGCCTGGTAGTGCAAAAAGTCAGTACCGAGCAGGGATACGAGATCGGATTCGAGGGTATCATCGCACCTGCTTGCTCTTTCCTTCTCAATTTCTCGCCTCTCCACCTCTTCAGCCGTGAGGATCTCGAACCTTGTCCTAAACTCCTCGGCTTCCGTCCACTCCCTCCATACACTCTGCAACACTTTAGGCCCTTTCGTGCGCCCCCAACCCATACCCAGCCCCGTCTTATCCTTCATCCCCTCAGCCTCCTTGTCCCCGCCAATAACGCCCCATTCAATAGCGTCCTTCTTGTGTTTTATAAGCTCCTCATGTATCGCATGGGCTATAAGGGGTAACGCCTCCCCTGATAAACCCAGCTCCATACAGAGTTGAGATGCAAAAGCTTCAGGCGTTAGAGGTGAAAGTAAGTCCCACTCTATATGGTCGAGTAAATGATGCGTCGCTATTTGCACGTCGATCTGAATAAACGTCAGACGTTAGTGAAGAATTTATAAAATGGGAAAAGGATGACTGCGCACGCTTAGGATAACACGACACTCCGGAATCTCGTCACCATGTTCAGCGTATGGATCTAAGTCCATGGCACGGTCCACACCCAGATCCATCGACGCGACTCCTTCGTGGTCCTCGAGCTGCGCGCGAATTTGGTTGGCGACGGTCTCGGCCCATGGGACGGGTGGTAAATCAAGGTCTGCACAGAATACTTTGGCAAACGATTCGGGTTTGACGAGCGTCTCGTTCAGATTCCACACGAAGCAGTCTCGTATTCGAAGCGTATCCGTCTCGAACTCAACCCGGATAGGAACCAGAGAAGCGCGCGCGAGCGCTTGTGCCTGTAGCATTTCCATTGAACTAGAGAGATAAAGTTGCCATTCGTTAGAACACGATCCCATAGTACATATCAGTGATAATAAAAGGAGTACGCACGGATATTCATGTATAGTCGCCACGACAGGTTTCTGCTTGATAAACCGACTCGGCGGGATCATACCCAAATAACTCTGGTCCAACTCCCCCTTATCATTTTGCATATGCATAGGAGTCGAGCGCCCTGGTGCCTGTGGCTGAGGCGTCGACATCCCACTCCCAGAATGAAAAACCGACATCCCAGCTCCCAATCGAGTCCGCGTCCTCAGCGTCGTCCGCGTGCCACCACTAGCCACGAAATCAGAATCGTCGGACTCGATAGCACCAGCGTCGGGGAACTCGTCGCCAGAGCCTGGTTCGGTATAGTTGACCATGCCCCCGCGGCGTGTGGAGGCTCTGGTGGTTCCTATCGTTGCAGAAGGCTGGTTGAGGGTGGGTTGGACGAGAAGGGTCGTGCCTGTGCGTAGGCGAGAGGGGTACGTGGAGTGGAGAGATTGGGGAGCTAAGGGGAGTGGGTGGCGGGGTGGGTTGGGCGGGAGGGGAGGAGCAACTGGTACGGCTGCGACGGGGATTGGTGGGGGCGGTTGGTATACTACGTGCGCGGTGGGCGCCGGTTGCGGGGCTGGTGTGGCGACAGTTTTTGCAGTGCGATGACGCGCGCGGCCACCAGCCGTTTTGTTCGCATTGGTGGTTGACCAGGTGTGGACATTTTTGAGATAAGCTGGAGCGAGTTGAATGAATAAGAACGGGTGAGTAAAGGAAGCAAACCTTTTGAGGTTGATTGTTGGGGTGCAGGAGAGACGTAATGCTGGAACTGGTTGGTGGGGTTATTGGCTGCGTTGGAAAGCTGTGTGATGGTTTGCCGCAGCTGTAAATCTGTGAGGTTCGTCATATTTGTTGGATAGGCTGTCGAGGTGGCGTCGGTCATTTTTAAAATTCTAGTCGACTATGAAATGATCGGCCGCCTGCAGACTACCGACGTTTACAAGGAGTTGGTACCTGTTTTCAACTCCAACCAAAATTTTGGTCAACCGATGTTAAGCTTGCGAGCCTCAGTCAGGCTCACTCCCGTCAGAGAAATTGAATGGAGTTGAGGGAGGTTCGCGTGTCTTACATAAGTAATAGGCGACTTGTTTGGAATCGGAGATGATGTCATGGGCCTTTCGAATGCTATAAGGCAGCCTAAGTCTACTCCACCATCCATCATTTCCAATATGCCTTTCAGACGTCGTTCAACCACTACTCACGAAGAGCAGTTGCCCAAGGATGCACCACAGCCTCCATCCGAGGTAGTGCAACCAACCAGGGTCAACACCGCACCACAACAAGGTAGATCCATTCGAATTTGATGAACTTCGTACACGCATTAATGTACTATTCTCTTTTATGTAGCTTCCACGTCACCTGGTGACGGTAGTCATATTCCCGCACAACAGATTCGTCAACCGTCCGAGGTTGATCCTAATGATCCCAACATCAACATAGTTGAGGTTCCTGGGGACTCCAAAAAGCCTTCCTTCAAAGAGCAAGTGTTTGGTGAGTGTATCTCATGTGAATTTTGTTGCAAACTGACGCCCTTAGTAGGTTATGCGAAGGTATGACATCATGTCTAGCAGCACCTGCTTTACTCATCGATCACACACAAACCTGAACTCAGGTCATTCGCGGAACCGTCAGTGACCTGGTTATCCTATTTTCTTCGTACTCATTTGATTCCCCGCAGACTCTCGGTAAAGAAGAAGTCAAGCAGCATGGTGAACAAGTCCTGCGAGGTGAAGAAACCATTCGGAAACGCCGAGGTTCAACTTCAGACTGAGCGGCCCTCGTTATGTCCTACGTTACTGAACAATGGTTCTTAGTAGTACGTTGTTCCATTTATTAATCACCGTAGATCACATACGGTTTGTACAGTAGCATATCCGCGGTAACATCATACTCTACGTGTTTAATCTTTTCAGCCCAAGCGTGTAACAAGCGAGGTGATTTGTGCGCCAAACGTTTGTTTATCCGCCTGTACTCGGTAACAGACAACATGCATTTACTGTAAACGTCGCGTATACTAAACTATACTCACAGGACACAGGTTGGAAATGAAGATGTTATGAAAACAGTGTGTTTATTCTGGACGCGAGCTCCCTCTTTTTTGTTAATTCATTTCTGTCTCATTGAGAGTATCTAGTCTATGGGACTCCTGTCCCTGCCCAATCTCCATATTAACATGAATGTTCTAACGACGGCGTATGGCCCCCGTCACGTCGGTCGTTTTCAACGACGTTTTAGACATGCCATCTGTCTAAAGTGACTTTGTTCATATGTGCGATGTGATGTGGTGCAAGCGAGGTATGATAACGCGTACTCGGCCGCCCGGTGGGGCAGACTTGTGCAGGAAAATAAAGGATGGCAGAAGGGAAGAGTAAGAGCATGTTGATGCGTGTGAGTGATATGCCGAGTGGGGTTGATGCACGGTATGGGACACGCGTATTCAATTGGTGCTGCTGGCCGACCCGAGTTCCCTCCTTGTTTGGGCCATGCGTGCAGTCCTGTCCTTTGTTGTATGTATGCCGTCATTCTATTTTGCTCTTCATACTATTTATCCACCACCACCATTGTTTCTTCTTTTTTTTTGGGTCCATTTATGCCCATTGAAAGATGTACTTCTATATGTCGGACAATACGTTCTAGTCTAGGGGACCCCCGAATCTCCAGATGCATGAATGCCCTGACGACGGCTTAAGGTCCCCGCCAGTCTGCCCTTCCAAGAAGTGCTTTAGTCATGCCATCTATCAAAGGTACGGGTAACTTTGTAAGTACGTGCGATCGAGTAGAAGCTAACGTGGGTAGGAAGTCTCGACCCGTGCTCGACCGTGTGGAACGGTTTGATACGAATCTATGAGGGAAACAATGCGTAGTCAGCGATGGGTTGACGTGTAGACCGCCTGGGGTACTGATTGAACATCATGCAAACCTGGCTTCAGGTCATTTGTGGAAACGTCAGCGACCTGGTTATCTCCTTATCATTTTCTTCATTTGGTTCTCTGCAGGCTCTCCGTAAACTAGAAGTCAAGCAGCACGTGCGCGGTGAACAAGCCCGCAGTGCGAGGTGAAGATATCATTCCGAAACGTCGGGATTCAACTTCAGACCGAGCGGTCCGTTATGTCCCTACGTTACTGGGCAATAGCCCTGATTAGTATGCCGTTCCATTTACTAATCACTGTAGATCACATACTTTTGAACAGTAGCATATCCAAGGTAGCATCATGCTACGCATCTGATCTTCCCAACCAAAGTATGCAGTCTCCTTTTTCAATGACCGAAGTTACCTTTCACAAGCGTACAGCAGTGCGGTAATCGGTCAATTATTGCGCCAGATATCCCGAGATCGTAAATTCTTGATGGACCGAGATCCCCTGCGGAGAACGATGGTTTTCATTTCCCCGATATGTGCCTATCATCCCGACCCCTCTTTCCAACGGAGTTAAGGAACATAGCTTAAATTTCACAAGTATACGGCCATGGTAGTGTGGTACCGCCATCGCGTCAACCCAGATAAATATCCCAAGATTGTAAACTCTGAGTGGCCCGCTGATCCGCTGACGTTCCACGATGGTTTTCATTTCCGTTGAGATATGCTTGAGAAGTTTGGCATAACGCATCGAGGATAAGTTACCTAGGTAAGCACCCCCTGTTTGGCTCCAGCGACAGCGGTGAATACATAGGATCTGATCACTAGGGAAGATGTCATCAATAGAGCACCTTGTAATGGCAGGAACCGTTGCAGAAGATGAGCTGCGAGTCATCGAAAGAAACCAAATTGCAGTGATCTCCAAGGCATCGCGCCGCGATAAATTGCGTCGCAATATTAGCCCAGTTCTGGTTGCAATAGAATCTTGTTGTAAGGGGATTGTGAATCCTGGGTGGGCCGTTGATCCGCTGAGGTACCAAGGCGAATTTCATCTCCGTTGAGAAGTGTCTATACATAATGGGAATACTGGGGAGGATTACCTGAATGACACGTTAGTCATCGAAGACGCACTTTTACGCCAGCGACATGTAAGCAGGTTCCTTTATTGCTGTCAAAATTCTTCCTCGGCGGATTACTCCAAGATTACATAGGATACGAGCATTAAGGGATATGCCGTCAACATGACGCATTGTAATGGTACTGATGCAGGAAATTAGCTGCCAGCTGAGATATCAAGAGAAACCAGCCCACAGTGATCCTCAAGGCGTGGCACCGCGATTATATTAGTTACGTCGGAATCGCCCACTGAGTTTCTGATCGCAGATAAACCTGTAGGAACTACACGGATGGATGTGGAAAAAAGAATGGTGACGCGCCGATTCATTGAGTCTCGCGGGAGTTCGTGGGTTGGATTCATTTGGGAGCAGATCTGCCGAGCTGATGTCGATCTAAACCGCACTTCAAACGTACCATTAGGCACCGCCACCCACCAACTGCATCACATTCAACTTGTCGGAATTGGCAAGATCCCAGTGGATTCTGGTAGTCACCAAGACATTAACATCGGCCAATCTGCTATGACCGAAGATAAGCCGTAGAAGCCAGGCTCTACTAGTGACATGACGCGATAACAACTGCGGATTGAGGATCAGGGAATAACCGGGGGGCCCACACGTTGGCAATAATGTTGGCGCGACATGTAAGATTTGTAGAATAAATGGACTCCATTATCGAAGCGCTCGTTATTCGAGTCAGATCGTTGATCTAAATATAGATCGAAGCGTTTTTGCCACAAAGCTTAGATCCAAATCCTAAAACTGAAATTTCGAAAGCAGCCCCCTTTACCCTGCTTTCGAAATTTCGATCCCGGTATTCACTGCGAAGAACGCACCGCACTCATCCGAGCCAAGGCGTTTATAGGCGTAAAGTCATCCAGCCCAAGAGAGTAACTTGTAGTAACGATGTTCACCAAAACCACCAAGGCAACATCTAGTTCACCTGTCTTCGATGAGAAGCACTTGGAAGAGTCTTCTTCTTCGCCGCACAACGCCAATCCTGTGGTTCCCAGTGCCGAGTTTGTCCTCGAAGTAAGTTTTTCTCTGTTCGCGTTGGATGATAGTTTGATGGACGACAACCATTCCAGCAAACAAAATTTATCAAAATTAATCATGATGCAGTCAAGAAGGCCGCTGAATACGTCAGTCGATACTTTGTTGTACTTTGTTCATCAAAGTTGAACGATGCGAGCCAGATTTTGCAAAAGCTCTCCTGCGAGTCTTATACACCTCGCACATGGCGGACACATCCTCTGCACATATGCTCCCCGGAGCCATATGACCACAACCATGCAGATACATTTGCATGTTTGAACTGGATATTCCTTATTTCCTCTCTAAATTTTAGTTTTTGGTCTGAAAAAGAAGGCCAGCCAGGTAAATATGGTGTCGAATGGCGAACCAGTTGGCATAACAAAACAAGAAAAGTACACACCGGGTACTGGAGTCTACTTGCTGCTCTGAATCGAGGTGGGAAACATACATCAGAGTTCTATCATCGAGTGTAGGTTGACTTAGTATTGTCAGCATTGGAGGAGGGTATACCTATCACTGATCCCAAATTTTACTCCTCCGAGACACAGTGCCCAGACTCATTAATAGCTCACGTATTCCGTGCTGCGCCTGAATCTGCCGAATCTTTACCTCTTTTAAATGAGCGCCTAGCGATCATGCGCGAAGTAGGCGCAGTGCTATGTAATGTAAGCCCCTCCATATGCATACTCATTTTGGACTCACTCAGGTTTATGCTATATAGGATTTCGGAGGATCTTACCTAGGGTTTCTTGAAGCCTTTCAAAGAAAACATGGGAATGAGGGCACGGCTCTTGATCTCGTCAAATTCGTCACGGACTCATTCCCGAGTTTTAGAGACGAACGAGCGTTTTACGGACGACAAGGCAAGTCAAGTTTTCCGCTCTGCATAAGCCAACGGGATCGACGTTCGACCTTTTTAGTCTTTTTTTGGAAGCGGCCGCAGATATTGGTCGCAGAGACCTGGGCAGCTTTCTACCCAGAACATCCAGACACCCCACACCCCATTTTCCCTGGACATTCAGGGCCACGTATCAGTGACCTAACCATGTTCGCAGACTACCGTGTCCCGCAAATCCTGCACCACTTGTGCATCCTCATCTATCCCGCATCGCTGATCCGCAAGCTGCGCAAAGGGAGGCGACTTGAGCCCGGATCAAGAGAAGAAATGAGCCTGCGCGCGGCTAGCATCATCGCCGTGGAACAGGTCAGAAAAGAGATGATTGCCGATGGATCAGATGAGGAAGTGAGCAGTGTGCTGATCGATTTCTATCTGTGGGATCTTGCAAAAAAGCTCGAAGTGGGAGAAGAGCACATTTCTGGCATCCAGACGAATGACATCGTACCCGCACACAGAACGAGGAGTATATGGTACTAAGGTGTCGGCTTTCTTCTGACCCCTTCTTTCACCGTGGTGAGCACATAAAATATCAAGGTCGATTCGCCCGCATCGACAGTTTGATTGATAGACCTAAATTATTAGATCCTTGATTCTGCCACACAATTTAGATGACGCCATTCCAAACAAATATTAGGTATACAACTCCAGCAAAATTTCGAAGTTCAGATGGCAGCAGTTCCAACACAAGTCGCCGACATTACACCGACGAATGATAATCGTCATGATGAACTCAGACTTGCGAGTTCTGCGCTTCATCAGTTGTTTCTCACATTTGGGAGGCGTGACTTATTCAAGGATGGACTCGGAAGCGGGACAAGGCACAGTAACCACCTTTGGTTATCACATATACAGTATGTGAGATCATGGGCATATCAACTCAATATGCCAGCCTGTCCAAATACCTGCATGTATGGGGTATATCACGAAATAGGCCTCCTTTTGTCCTGCTTGAGTATTGCTCTATGAAGGACAATGTAAGAGACTGAATATTTTGACAGTCCGTCATGCTGTTTTCTAAACTATCCAGATTAGCGCCTTTGCAGGCATAAACTGGACCGACGCTCTCTTCTTGCAAGACCATGGCTACCTCAACATTGTCATCGTCGAGCCACGTATTCCTTGGACCAATTTACTACTTGGCTCGATAAGGACCCTTTTGGTGTCCCGCAGAGTCGCTGGTCGCTCTGAGGGATATGTCGGCTTCTAATCAGCAAGCCTTTCCCTCGTGTTCACTTATTCCGCGTCCTGTACATCAGTGACCCTCGAATTCATGGCGTGTCCTTCGTGTACAGGTCTTGTCTCAGCGTGTCGACAGCATTCATTAATCCATCAGCGACCCTCCCCTTGTCAACTGTCCAGCCAGCCGTTCGCAAGGAAGAGATATCTTCATGACCTCCAACGAGAAGAACACGGAAAGGTAGACAGTAGCCCTCCTGAAGAAGACCGTAGACGCTGATCATGGCGGTCGGTAGACAGTTCCTGTCTGGGCCGCAGGTGATTCAGGATAGGTGACTAGTGACGAGATTCCTAAAGTCCAGCATATTGAGGCTTTAATGCTGCCAACACTAGAATATTGATTCCTGAAAAATATGAATGAACAACTGCCCAAGAGTCATACATTGCAGAACACTCATATTGGCTTTAGTAGACTCTAGGGGTTGTAGGGGGGCTGGGAGAGTGTTCGTCAGCCCCATCCTTTGGGACAGAACGCGCTCAAGTTCGGCACTGCTGTTTGCAGGTACATATTTTTCGGATCACTGGAGTACCGCACATATAGGCGAAAAACCCAGCGAGAAGTGCTTCACAAACCGGTTCCGCAATGAAAGACAGCCAGCTTTCATCCCACAAGTCAACGCGGAAGCAGTACTCTTCGGGCGCATCCAATCCAGACAGGATGGACGAGGTGATAGTACAGCGAGCTGTGTGTATCAGTCCTGTAAAGAAGGCGAGCGGGGAAATGTCGTGTTTCAATATCAGATGTGACTATTCGGACTGGTTGCGGGGCACGCTTGAGTAGCAGGCTGGTCTGAGCAGGACTTGCAGGTTATCGCAGTAACGATATCTGCTGTTATCGAAACACGTCCTGATCATAAGTCACAAAGTGACGAGTGCATTGTTTTAGGTCTGGCGAGTTGAAATCTTCTGTACAAACTCGGAGGTGTATAGGAAGGTAATGCGTCGAGTAAGATAGATATGATACGATATATAGCTGCAAGGGACGGGGTTTGACTGCGGTTGGCCTAGTGTTGGGAATCTGCTGACGAGACATGAGGCGAAGAAGTATAAAAGTGTTGAACACGTACCTCTGCAGCACAGATCTTAGGCTACATCAAACCCATTCAAGGATCACTCGCGTGGGCGCCCGACGGCACACGCCTTCTCTCAGCCGTGTATGAGGAATGAGGAGTATCATTTCATCATCAAGGATGGAAGCAGGCGGAGATAATATTTTCAGCGACCATATTGATCGAATCAACACCCTTGTCGTGAACTCTACTAGGGTCCAGCACTCTCTTCGCCCCTGGATCTCGCGACTGTTGTGTGCACCTTTGGTGGTTGTCAGATCGATAGAATGTCGCTATATTCATGCATTCTGATCCCGTACGGTGGATGACCTTCTCCATGGATGGCAAATACATCTTCAACGGAGACAGTGTGACGAGCGAGTGGGCAGTACCGCCCACTGATTTTGAACCGCTGTGCACCATTTCAAGCAACGTCGAAGCGTGATTGTTCAATGCGTATGTGGACAAATAATGTACATGTGTTAGATTGCAGGTAAAGTCTGTAAATTACCGCAGGAGAGAATCTGACAGACAACTTGGTGATAATCTCGTGTATTTTCACACTTCGCTCACATTTTACCTGCGTCGTAATTCACGCGTTTGTGCTGTGTTCCATGTTTGGTTTATTGTCATAATACTTGGGAATTGCCGGCTGGCGCCCGGCATTGACCTTGCTCGCTCTTTTAGGTCGAATTGCGCCTCGGCTACGTCCTGTTCACCTTGTTGTATCCTCATCCCACACTTATCGCTCTTTGGCCACACCGGCGCTGTCCTGTTGACACCCCTTCTGAGATACCAATCAACCATAAGTTTACTCCAATCTAATCCGCGTATGATTCGGCGTTGCCAATTTATCGTCGCATCATTCCCTCATCGTCTCACAAATCGCAGTTTATTAACTGGCCCATTGCTCACTATTCCAGGGCTACCATTTCCCAGCCTCGAGGCATTACATTCAAATCCAATATTCCTTCGTAC
>MU837037.1:32882-45809 GCA_029603245.1 Rhizopogon salebrosus TDB-379 | reverse complement strand
CATGTTGAAGATGGCCACTTCTGCGTTGCATGAAAATTTGAAGTGGAAGTTTGACTCTTAAGCTTGAAATAACAAGGCCATTGGAAGTGTGTACTGGTTCGAAGATCACAAGGGGCCTCTCCGCTTGCCACACAGCCCGACGATTCCTCAGTTGCATGAACATGTCTCTTAAAGATTCGAGAGAGTTCTCGGCATCTGCATGCGCACTGAGTGGTCACCAGAGTTCGCGTTTTTTTTTATGGCCAAGTCAATAGCTCTTCAACACGTGCACGAAAATTTGAAAATTTTTGATCACTACATACCTGACATCGAACATACAATGCACAGCGGAGAGTTACCGCGCAGAAAAGCCAATCGTTCCAAGAGTTCGTTCGTGTTTGTTGTGACCGTGTGTCACAATATGTCAGAGATCCTGTCAAGAATATGCCTCGAATAAATTTATTCTAGCACGGATCAATCATTTAGAATCACCATATCACACTCCGGAATATCTGAGTGTTGGAGTGAGTATATTTCGAACACCACAGATTCAGCCATAGCACGGGAGCATGCACCCAAATGTCCTAACTTGGTGTTGAAATCACGCACACGGAGGTATGCTTCATGCGCAGCAATCATCAAGTGTTAAGATGTAAAAATTACGGTTTACCACACCTATTGGCTAACCAAATGGATATCTACTCCCTGCAATTAGGAGCCTGCGCGAAAGTGAGTTTGGCATTGAAATTCACGCCTAATTCGCGAATCGTAATGATATCTCCAAACACTAAAACTCGATATTAAATAGTGCCGTACCTAGTAGTATATGCTACGTAGAGTACTTTAGTGTCATGCGGAAGGCTAATGGAACACACCTGTGCTAGGCTCCAATCTACTACATTCATTGCCCTGTCAATAGTGCTTGGTGGAGGAAAAGATACAGGGACGGGGCATACTGGCAGACGAGGACTCATCGCTTGACCATTCGCACATTCTTTACATAACCGGTGTTCAGCACTTGGCGTGCCTCATGAAGATACGGTTCCGCAGTTCCACACAGTACTAGTACCAGTATTTCATGATGACCTATGTATAACGATTCTGCTGGAATCACTATTATGAAGTGAGCTCAGGGGCCGGCGCACATAGGCAGCAATTTCTCCTTTCCAGAAGGCTCAAATGACATTGTTCACATACAGGAGACAGCCTATTCTCGAATAAATACATGAAGGTGACGAATCTGGCCGAGATGACCATGCACATGGCTGTTCGGATCGGCATTTCCTGATAAGCGACGGCGAACTTCGAAGTACATCCCGGCGAGGGCCGATTTAAGATGTCTGATGGACGTCCACTCTTAAAAAACCAGGGTAGTTGTAATATACGGCTGGCGCTACACCTTAGATCATCGACCCTTGTTTTATGTCAGCATCTAGTATCAGCTTAATGGATGTAATCAGCCCGGATCATGCACCAATGGATAGCTCACGTTCATGACACAGATAAGTCCAACCTGCCGAAAAAGGATCCGAAGCGATGAGAGAACGAAAACACCGAGGGCGCGACAACCATGCACTAGAAATAGAAATAGAGGTAAATGAAGGCTCGGTGAGAAGGCGCTGTACTTCAAAGTAGCAGTGACATAATGCGCAGAAGGCACAAGCCGCAGAGCTGCCAGGTTGGTCACCCCAATGAGTACCTGCAGTTGCTGTGGATTACTGTGAAAGGCTTGTCAAAGTTGGGCGCCTCAATACCAAGAGCGTCCCAAGTAGTGTTTCAAATTCCGCCTGGATGGGTGGGCGATCCCCGGCTGTGTTTTTGGAACCGAAATCGCCTCCGACTTGGGATAAGCCTCATCCTGTGAGGTCTTTCTTCCTTCCATTGTTGCGAGTACACTTGCATACCAGCGGTCGTCTCACTACGTTAAACATGGAGGCAAGTAAAGCTCCAGGGTCTGTCGGGGAAAGCGGCGAAGTTGGAGCGAAAGAGTTGACAGATTCGGCGCGGCCTGATCGTGATCGATGATGATGCGCTGGTCGAGACTGTCATAGATATTTCTGGACGTGCTTACCAACACAGATCGCAACACCCGCGAAGAATCAAGAAGCTTTCCGACATTTTACTTTAGCTAAGTGTCCCCCTGGATGTGTTAATGGCGTCAGTGAGGTGCACACTGTGCATGCATGTACGTAAAGTTTCTCATGGACTAACGTATAGTGATGACTTGATAGCATGTTATCAGCAAATCGCGACCGAGTAACATAGGTCAATTTACTTATGTTAATCTGGCAAGACCTCAAGGTTCCCCGCTTAAACGGAATGCAACCGAATATATAACACTGCCTAATCCTTCCCGAAGACATAAATTCAGGTCGAGCTGCGGTAGTTCTTCAATTTTCGTCACGCTGTGGGAGTCCGAGAGCCTTATAAACCTATCATCCTTAATTGTGTTTTGGCCTACGACACCTCTTTTTATCCGCTATTGTACAGCGCGCCATCATGATCAGCAAGGACTCATTTAACTCCAACTCCACTAACGTAGAGGTAGTGATATTCATCAAGCTCTGAAATGTATCTAAATTTTGACTTTACAGCTAACATGCATACCCGAGGATACCACTGGCCTCGAACGCATCATGCTTGCTGCTCAAGGTGATTTGCAGCGACTGCTGAGGTAGGATAGATTCCCCCAACTGCGACGATGTGTGCTAACGGATGCTGGTCGCTCAAGCTCATTTTTTGCACGACCAATATTTATTGAGCTCATCTATGCCAATGGTTCTCCACGGCTAGCACCCGCATCTCCCGAGCATCCCATAACTCAGTCGCGTCAAGTACATCTCGTGTGTGCTTCGCGAGTCGTATGCGTTGCCACATCAAACGTCACAATCACGAATCCTGACTTCGAACGCCTATTTCTGGACGAGAAATACCCCATTGGCCAAACGTTCCGTAAGATGCAACGCAGCGCAGTATTTACTCTTCTCGATGCCCAGACGCAGGTGGTGGAAGGCAAGCGAGAACTCCGCAGAACATATACACTCTCGACGGAGGGCTTCCTCTGCGAGATCCTCGAAGTGTTCCCTGACAGGGACATGTTTACTCGCGGAGAAGCCTGGCTCACGGAGAGTAAGGTCGACCTAGAGCTTGAAAACACCTGTGCTGTGGAGAGCCAGGATACCATGTCCCGGTGGCTTCCCGTCAGCAAGGGCAACACCGTTCACTAGGAACTCGACTGTACATATGGCTCGAACTCTTCACTATACCACTACGACATCTGGCTTCTTTCCTTGTACTTGCTTCTTCTGTACTTGATATAGATACCTACCTGCGGTTCCTAACTTATTATTTTATAACTTTAGATCTTGTACACCTTATGCTCAATAGTGACACTTGCAGGTAGTTTGACATGTGTATGATCTTCTGAGAAGACGCGATGCTGATCAACGGTGTTCATTGTGCCACGGGCAACTGAGTACTTGCTGGCATGGAAATGGAAATGACGTAATTTTGTGTCGCTCTACGTCCTCATCACCTGTGGTCCTCGCATACCCATTCGTATTAGATATGACAGCAGGGGTGCCTGTCAGATCTGAGTCGAGTGGCTTTTGGCTGTCCCCACCCCAAATGTCATATCCAATTAGGAATACCGAGCGAACACAAGCTGATCGTCCCTCAGCCTTGTCAACTAACCTTCATCCGAATATTTTAGTTGCCATTGCTTAATGTTTGACCTTTCGTCATTCAGTGTTAAAGGTAGTGTATGGTATGGTACATATTGTCATTTCTGCACTTGTACATCATACCGAGAGTTCCGATGCATTTATATAATCATTATTCAAGTTGGCCAAGGAGGATGGGTGTTTAAAGATATATATGGCTATAGCTAACGACGGCACCAAGACGCCTAACTCGGTCGTTCCCGAACTTTGCCGAAACCTTTGTGCCCGCTATGGGTAACAGCGAGCTCAAGTATACCACAATCCCAACGCAATTTTCTTCATTGTACTATATGGTAGCATATTTGATAATATTGATATCGCTTTTAAGGCCCTAAATGACCATAAATTAAGTATGTATGAATGTATGAGGACGAAGAGGGTATTATTGCTCCCCCACCCCCATCCAAGCGCCCCATAGCGTCGCTCCCTGGTCTAAAATAGTCTGTATAACCATGAGGACAGTCCTGCATGGTAAAAAAGCGAAATACAATCACCCAGGTGCTGGAGGGAACGCTCTGAGGGGGAAAATGGGAAAAGGTGAGCGAAGAAGGGGATTATATCGCCGTACACATCAGGGAGTCGTCCATAGTAGTCCTGTATACATGCCTTGGGTGTGAAAAGTCAGTAAAGGATGGAATGAGTTCAAAAATGAGTGTGAGTCGTACAAAAACACAGGTAGCTACTCACTGATGAATGGGACACACAAGCGGTGTCCAGGGAACATATTTGAACTCTATTAGATTCATACGAGCCACTAATGCGATGACAAAATGAACATAAAACACGAAAACTAAGGGACTTACCTAGGGCTCCAGAGCATAGTTCTAGTGTCTGGATGGTGCAGAGGGTGCCCCAAGTATACTGAGAACTGTTGGAATTGGAAAGATAGAGGAGAGAACAAGTCAGAAACAAAAAGCGAACCACAAGACTCACCAGGGCAAGAGAGGTTCCTAGCATGTGCACCAAGGGGCACTATGCCTACAGGACACTGCAAGACGTCCTAGATGGTTGGTATAATAGGGGGGAGGGACTATGGACAAGGTGAGGGCGTGTTAGAACGAAAAAAAAGCTTAACGGGGGTGAATACCATTCAGCCTATCAACGTAGAAGCTCTGAGAATCAAGAGACTTCTTGGAATGGTAGAATGCACCTAGAGACATTAGCACACAGTAAGTTTGAAGGCATACCAGCGAGTTGTGATTGAGTTATAGTCAAATTGGAGGTCAAGGATGTAAATTTGCGATGCGGTGTCACGGTGCAGTTGCCTTATGACATTGCACTGAAGGGTGCAACGCAATGGCTTCGGGGTTTATTGTGGCACGTGAACATATTTCCCAGTCTACATGTTGCCCGTAGAGGACCTGTAGCACAGGCACGGCAAATGACAGCCATGAAGGGAATGAGAGCGGTGTACAAGGGCCCGGATGACAACTCCAGCGTTTACTTAAATACCCACTCTATCAAAGTCCACGTGTCCCTAGTGGAATAAGAAATCAAAAATCAAAACAAGACATCAGAGAAATATTTGAAAGAGAGGGGGGTCACTCACTGAAATGAAATTGCCGCCCAGGAGCGTACACGCCCTCATCAAAACGCGACACAAACGGCCAGGGGGGCCACCGCGGAACAAAGTGGCGATGTCGACGGAACGTGGTTGAATGGATCAGGGACTGATTATCGCAGAGACATCCACGGGCAACAAGGTGACAGAACCACAGTGTATTCGAACGTGTTTGAAGTTTGAACGTGCAAGGCAATGCAGAGCCGCACAGGTTAAGGAACGAGGCATCTTGTTCTGGGTGAAGACAGATAACTCGTATTATCATCGTTTCACCCGGTTATCGTCACCTACCGAGAGGGAAAGGGAAGGACTTTGCAAAAATAGAGGAGTATGGCAGTGGCTGGCAGTGCTGCTGTAATTGCGGAGATACTACGGAGAGGTGTTTCGATATCACGCAGTGCTTCTTCTAGCTCGAACGGATGTACCGAAGGAGAAAGAGAGGACCATGGATTGGGAGATTCGGGTAATGTCGATGCCATGAATTAACCGTTACGCTTGAGTATGTCAAAAGCGCCGATGTGTGTACTGACAGGCACCATCCCTGGTTTTGTGGCAAAGATACTGCTGCACAAATGTTTTGGGCCATTCCTGCTACCTCATCGACAAAGTTGATGCTACTCCGGCATACAAAGTACAAAGGCACACTAGACGAAGTGTTCCGGTATCCATGCGACGGACTAGCAGTTCAGGCTCTGAAATGCGGTGATGCGTGATCGTACTGTAGTACTCCGGCCTTATGGACATGAGCGATCGTGGGTACCGCTGCAATGTCGTGGTTCATACTCGTGGGTCTTGACATCCCGTTCTCCGTCGTGTTCAATAACTAACGGCAGCACGTTGTAGTGGAGAAGACGCACAGATAGCTTCTTTGGTGCGATAACGCGATGCAAGGATGTAGCGATGCCGAGTACTTGATCGATGTGAAGATGTTGATGTGACATTGCCGCTCATTACCGTCACTGGCAGTCACGTATACTAATGACGATGACGCCGATGGTAGCGTGCCTGCTGTGCCCGTATACTCGAACCACAGGTGACAGTGCCAGTTGGGTACCTGATCAATGCTTAAATGAAACTGCGGGCGGTTCCGGATGGTTCCTGTGTTCATTAAAGCAATTGTATAAAGAACGAGCAATGATACTGGAACGATTCCAGTCACGTAGTCTGATTGATATTAGCGCGGCCTCCACAAAGATGAAAACAATGCGCCTTGTAGAGCAAACTTACCATTCCTGTATACCGGAGTATACAGGTTGAAATTCCACCGGTGAACTTCTGTAGGTCCTTGTAACCAGTGGTGGCTAGTGTGATTGGCAAAGTAATAGAGCTAGTCTTTGGAACGGCATTTATCATAGGATGACGTTTAGCTTTGATCGCCAGCACTCGAGCACGGGCATGTTTTGATCTCCAAGTGATGTGTAGGGAGAGTCATTAGCTGTCGTAAGTTAGGCCAACCAGACTTGAGTGTGTCTGTTGTTAACAAATCAAAAGGCCAAACTCAGACCTTCACATGCATATGTCATGGGCTTACTGCTCCCACGAGCATCACAAGTTTTGGCATAGTGTGTTGCATATCAAACTGCAGTTCCGGCTATTCGCAGTTTTTAGTACCCAATTACATATTCGTGGACTCGTGGTGCGGCCTGAAGCTTCCTGAAGCGAACGTGACAGTGACTAATTTTGGCTACTGTGGTGACAAGACAAGGTTAACCCAGCGGCTTTGTGGTGGTGTATGTAGCCGAGCGGGTACAGGCGCAAGGAGTCCTAAAGGCTCCAAGCTGGGCGCATGTAGTAAGTATGTCAAACACATTGGCGGATATGATCCAGAGTGAACCAAGAAGCTCATGATATGGGTTCTAGAAGACCGCGGGATCCCCTTGCATTCGCCTAGTTAGTACTCAGTTGTCGTTCGGCGGTGCTATCCCTTACGGTCATTTCGTGACTGATGGGTTCGTCATTATGTATGTCAAGATTGTCGATGCGGACCACGGGGTAATGTACTGTTCTGAATGGCGAGCAGCTGCTTTTGACATTACGGCGAACTGACTCAGTCGAGCTGTTGAAAATGAGGGCAATACCGCACCTAGAACCTATCTAGGACCTGTATCTATCTGTGTCTGTGTAAATCAAGCTAGATCGGTCAAGGAAGACTTGCTATAGAAGTACTTGTGGTCTCCCTGCCCCGAGTAATGCATGGATTATTCGGGACCACTCGGATCCAGAGGCGAGCAGGAGAACAACCATTGCGCCCGTGACGGTGGGGCTTCGAACTTGGGTCACCAAACCTGTCGGTCATAGGCTTGTTTAGTACATAACTGAATGAACCGCAATGCTTCGGGAGGGAAACGAAAGATGGCGTGACGATAGGGTCACGATAAATGGCGTTAAGGTCCTAGATACGTGAACATTGAAGTTAGTTGTAGCGAGAGGGAGGGGATAATCTGACGGAAGCTATTCAATAATTAAGATAGTAAATAGAATAGACAATTTTGTAAAAGATAGGTAAGATAGAGGGGGAGGAGAACAAACTGATAAGCAAGCAAGGTGGTAAGATAACGGGGAAATCAAATTCGACACACGCCCCGCACGGTCGCGAAGGAAGGATTCCGATAAAAATGACCCTGGGATGAGATGCGACCTGAAGCGCTGAATGTAAATGTGGATTCAGTGTGAGTATACTCAAAAAGCTTACAGAAAACGAGGTAACATCTAACCTGTGTTGATGGTAGCCTTGTGGTAGCGCAGCACAAGGAAGAGACGAAAGTTGGTATTATTAGATGGGATATATACATGTAGTGGTAAATCGGTGACCATGATGAACTTGATATGATCAATAAACTCCTCTGAAGTCGAACCTATACTCGGACAGCAGCTGAAAGCCGGAGGTTCCCCAGTGGTGGTGGGCGGTTTGAGGATTGCACTAGGACAGCATTTGTTTCATCATCCGCACAGCATGGAAATTACATTATGACAGGAGAAAGGAGCGGCGAGGGCGTATCAATGTAGCATGTGCCATCATCCATGGCATTGGAGCGAAAGGATGCGGCGTGGTGGAGAGAATTGAAATTTGAAATTATGGTATTTTCTCCCGCGAATTGATGGTTTCCAAGTTGACCCCTCCGTTGACCCCTCTAAATTAAGGTTGTAAACGTTGAGGGGTCGTAGAAACGGATCTCGATCTTACATTCATTGCCATTCCATCTGCTGTGTCAATATAATGATGTTTAGACATTTCCTGTTCGACGGAAGCAACTTTCGCGGTCGGGCGGATCAAGCGCTCGATACGAGTTATAAAGCCTCGCAACTAGGCAATTCATCTGCACTTGCCTCTCCCCTCCATCTCAGACACTCTACTGCTCATGGCTACTCAAACTCTCGTCTCTCAATACGTTCAGGACGTTAAAGAGCTTGACTCTTACCTGTCAGTCCCCTCCGAATTCTAGTTACTACTGACACTCACTCTTGTACACTGTACAGTGCCGGATCTCCAGTCACTCTCACCGGGTCGACTTTGTCTCTTGCCCAAATCGCTGCTGTCGCCCTCTACCCACCTTCCTCTTCTGAATGCAGTAGTACTCCTATCAAACTACAGCTTACTGAAAGCGAACAGATCAAAGCCAAAGCATCTGCCTCTCGTGCTGTCATAGAGGGCAAGGTCGCAGCTGGCATTAGTGTCTACGGTGTCAGCACCGGCTTCGGTGGAAGTGCAGACACGAGGACCGATGACCCTATTGCACTCGGTGCTGCCCTTCTACAGCACCAGAATGCTGGTGTTATTCTTCCCACCTTTGCGTCTACTTTCCCGACTGCCCCTACAGCTATCCCAACCCTCTCTTCTTTGAACAACTCTCGACTTAATACCTTCCCTTCCCCCGCCCCACTCTCTGACCCGTTCACCAGCTCTGCTATGCCACCCCCTTGGACTCGTGCTGCTCTCCTTGTCCGTGCTAACAGTCTCATGCGCGGGCACAGCGGTGTCCGCTGGGAGCTTGTTCAGAAGATGGCAGAGCTTCTTGACAAAGGCGTCACTCCAGTTGTTCCCCTCAGAGGTAGCATCAGCGCCAGTGGAGGTGAGTCCTATGTTTCTTGTCTCGAGAACTCATTATAACCCGCTTCCCACAGACCTGTCTTCTCTCTCATACATTGCCGCAACACTCATCGGAAACCCCGCCATTAGGGCATGGGTTCCGTCACATAGCGCTTCCTCCACCGTACCCAGCAATTCCTCAACCCCGTTCTCGACTGGAAGTTCTTCACCAGACTCTTCACCCGATTTCTCACCCTTCTCTAAGTCTACTCCCCTGCCAACATCTGCCGATATCCTTCCCATATCTATAGAAACCCCTAAAATGGATGGCTACAGATCACACACCCTCCTTCCCGCCCCGCAGGCCCTGCAGGTTGCTGGTATTACGCCAATCCTGCTCTCGAGCAAGGAACATTTGGGCATTCTCAATGGCACCGCATTTAGCGCGGCCGTGAGTGCATTGGTTGTGAGAGGTGCGAGGGGGATGGGCGTCTTGGGTGCGGTGAGTCATTTTTATTATCTTTTATTCGTCATCCTGCATGAGACTGATATATCTGCGCGTGTTTATAGGTCCTGACAGCTATGTCCGTTGAAGCCATGCTTGGTGCAAGGGGAAGTTTCGATCCCTTCGTTAGCGAGGCAAGGCCACACATTGGACAGGTACGTTTTTAGGGTTTTTTCAAACCGATAGTTCAGAGAGTTGATTGTCTTTTTGCTTTCTTTGTTCTTCTAATAACACGAATGTCTATTTCCGCACTGCAAAACAACACTTTTACCTCAATGCAGATCGACTCCGCAAACCTTATGTACAATCTCCTCGAAGGGTCATCGTTTGCAAGTACCCATGAGGTAGAAGTCAAGCTTGAGGATGATGCTGGCGTGCTGAGGCAGGATCGGCGAGTCTTACTCTCCCTCATTGTACCAGCACAGAACGTTAACTTCCATGCAGTTATTCCCTCCGCACAGCCCCCCAATGGCTCGGCCCTCAATTCGAGGACCTCGCAAATGCGGCAAAAGTAGTTACGATCGAGGTTAACTCCAGTAAGTCCACGCCCCTTACATACCCCGCGTCCATATCCTCATATCTTCCTTACAGCTACTGACAACCCACTCGTTGAGCCCCCTTCCGAGTCTAACAATCAGACTGGGCAGATCCACCACGCGGGCAACTTCCAAGCGCTCGCGCTCACGAACGCGATGGACCATGTCCGCCTCTGCCTCGCGCACATCGGCAAGCTGATGTTCGTGCAGCTCACCGAGATTGTGAATCCAGCCATGAACCGGGGTTTGTTCCCGAATTTGGCCGGGGGAGAGGTTGGCTTAGATTTTGGGTTCAAGGTGTGTAAATTTTCAGTGTGTGGATGGGATATCTGATAATAACCAATGTGGATAGGGGGTGGATATCGCTGCTGCGGCATACACCGGCGAGTTGAACGCACTTGGTGGTATGAATGTGGGTGTGGGGAATGTGAGTGCTGAGATGCACAATCAGAGCGTCAAGTATGTGCTTCCTTTCCTATCTTTCCTCATCCCTTGACTAACATCACATTCTTTTTTACCCCGCAGTTCCCTTGCGCTCATCTCTGCGCGCTACACCCTCACTGCACTCGAAGTGTCCACTCTTATAGCTGCCTCGCACCTGATGGTGATTTGCCAGGCACTCGACCTCCGCGCACTCGGCGAGGAGCTACATGAGGCGATCCAAGGCCTCGTCCACGTATCCCTCCTCGACGCTTTCCCTTCGCTCACCGACGTCACAGCCACCTCGCTTGTAACCGCTGTCATCCCAGTCCTGATGGAGGCACTCGACCGCACAACGACGCAAGAGACAAAGGTGCGGATGCAGAACGTCGCAGGTGCATGTGTAGTGCCACTTGTCACGGCGCTGTCAGCTTGCCCCGTGCAAGGCGCAGAACTGGGCGCACTCCCGGTGTTCATTTCGGCACTTGCCGTGCGGCTAGAGAAGAAGTTGACGGAGCTACGGTGCGCGTATCTAGGCGTACAACCGAACGCTGTTCGTGGCGCGAATCCCACTGCCGAGGTGTCCGAAGTGCCTTGGCGTGGGCCTTCTCCGGCAAGCAAATATCTTGCCCCACGTACGCGTGCGCTGTACGAATTTGTACGGGTGACTCTTGGCGTGCGGATGCATGGGGCTGGAAACCTCAGGGGTGATGTGTTTGGCATGCAGGAAGGTATAGATGGCGGAGAGGGCTCCATCGGGGATGGAGTTTCGGTGATTTGCGAGGCGATTAGAGATGGTAGGATTGGGCGGGTTGTTGTGGGGATGGTGGAGGGCATTAAAGGGCTGTGAGCTTGATACGGTGACTGGCTTCTTGCACGCCCGAGGACCTACGACAGATGGGTTCCATCACTTCCAGCCCTGGCACAGCACTTGTGTATTCGTGTTGTGCTCATCGATTCAGTCTGACTGGGCTTGCTGAAGCGGCCTGCATATAACCTTCAACTTCCATCATTTTTATCATTCGTGGGATACCCTTCGTTCATCGCATTCATTCCCACTTACAGGTTTGCGCAATGCATTACTACCACATACATCTCCACACAATTTCCTATTACCTATACTACCAGTCGTATTCATATCATGGATCGGATACGATAATTTGTACATGTGCAATCCTATTTATTAAAGTTCTTTCTCGGTGACTGATTCTTGGCGTGGAAATATGCCTGTGCAATTGGACTGTACTGTGTCCCAGGTGCACGCGCTTAGTAAGCGTTCTCCCTCGTATCCCCCTGCCCCACGACACTGCTGCCAGAGCGCAACTTTGGAGATGCTTATACCTCCGACGCCCAAAGATTAAGCCCACGGCCAGTTGTTAGAGTCTCGACCATGCAGGCCAGGTATGTCTGATAGGTAGACTGTCATGTCGTCCGCGAACATTGTTATGGTTAATGGTAAATCACTGGTATTTCTTTGGTTCAGAAGTCTAAGTAGTAAGAGGGGTAATCGCTACGTCGAAAAGAAGACATGACAATGGGTCCCCTTGGCACACTTCTCGAATGACATTTATTTCGTTGTTGGTCATCACTGATGTTTCCATGTTTTCGTAGAGGGGTGTCACGGTGATGATGAAGCTGGCAGGCTAAACTAATAGGCTTACTGAGGACCCTCCTATATGGTCGAGTGCCACGGCAATGATGCCACCTTCCTCTTCGACTTCTGCATACTCCATGATCATTTGCATCAGGTGTACTTGGTCAGTAATACTTTAATTTGCTGGAATATATTGTTGGTACACCATGCCTACTCGCACATTCACATGCACCCCTCCTGGCAGTTGGCAGGCCAGCTTTTACCGCTTCGTGTGATCCCTATAGGATGGCCTTGTTTTCTAAGGAGGTGTCATAAGACCTGCAGGTGGCACGAGGATTAGTATATGTGTAGCAGCACACTTTTCTTACTGTACAAATCTGTATTTTACTGTGCGCTCAATCATACAAATCATCTAATCCGTCCACCGATTAACACAATCTTGCAACATTTACTATTCTGCAACACATCATTGATAAGTAGTATTAAGAAAGAGACCGTATTCATATGATCTGACTACGGGAACTGTTGATAAGATCGCCACACCTAAATCTCTTCAAGTTTAAGCAATAAAAGCCTTTCCCTA
>MU837035.1:142088-154413 GCA_029603245.1 Rhizopogon salebrosus TDB-379 | reverse complement strand
TCTCGAGGTGTAATCCAAAGCACGACGTGAATCTCCTTTTAGTAATTCCATATCACTTTAGCTTTAGAGTAGTTAGTCAGCGATGGCAAACAAAGGCGCTGAGCGCTTACATGACTCGAGAATCGAGATTCAATGTTTGAGACGCATCAAGCTCGGATTATACAATGTCAGGTGAGTGCTTCAAGGCCATGAGTCTACACTTCAAGTTAGTGTCTCAGGTTGCTTATGAGGAACCGTCTCGTATAGACTGCCCGTCGAGTCCCCGACAATATTGACACAAATCCGGAAATGCAACATCACGATCAGTGGAGAGTTGGTGGTAAATTATTTGGTTTCGCTCTAAAACTAAACAAAGTCGGTGAGGAATGGTCTGATAATCGATATGGAACCAGCTGTATGAGACATCGACTGCCCGCCGAGTCACCGACACTGAATCAAATCCGGAAATGCAACATCACGACCAGTGCAGATTTGGTGGGGAATTGTTTGGTTTCTAAACAAAGTCGGTGAGGAATGGTCTATCAATATGGAACCGGCTGTATGAGGAGCCGTCTCATATAGACTGCCCGCCGAGTTCACCGACACTGAAACAAATCTGCATTGCGGTCAATGTAGAGTTGGTGGGGAATTGTTTGGTTTCGCTCCAAAACTAAACGAAGTCGGTGAGGAATGGTCTATCGACATGGAACCAGCTTCAAAGTGACAATATTTTGGGGGTCGACAAATTTCTTTCAGACAGGTAACAGGGGATGGTAAACTCGGTGTCGGGGACCGAGAGAACTCGGAGTACAGGGTACTTATCACCCCTAGGATAAAGGAACGGGAAAGTCGCTCAACCATTTTTCGCTAAGATGTCCCTCCTCAAAATTCCACTCATACTCTTGTCTGCTACCGCGATGCAAGTAGCGTTCACACCTCCCAATCTCTCATCGAGTAACGATGTTATTCATGACACCCCCAATGAGCAGACCTTGCTCGGGCTCATAACATACGGGTTCCCGTTCGTAAAGGTACCTGTCTATTCATTGCTCGTTACGGTCTTGATTGATGAAGTATACCCCAGGGATTATGTTGGGGCATTTCTTCTGTGGAGATCGCAATCATGGCCTTGCGCGCGGCCGGTCTCAGCACACTACCAAGCTCGATACAGCATGTAGTCGGTCCACTTCTTGGGAGGATTCAGGATACACCCATCACTCCCTCTTTCCTTTTCGGTAGCACGCTTACTGTCGCAGGGGGCTTAATCCGCTGGTGGTGTTTCTGCACCCTTGGTCAGTTGTTCACGTTTGAGCTCAGTGTCCGCAAAGGGCACAAGCTTGTCACCACTGGACCATATGCTGTCATTCGGCACCCCTCATACACGGGAATACTCATGCAGTTCATCGGCTTGCTGATCTTGTATGGATCGCGCACTTCATGGCTCAGAGACTCAGGAGTTTTAGAGACTATCCCTGGACTAAAAATATTTGTGCTGGTATGGCTGGCGGAAAGAAGTCTTCTTGTGGTATCCATGCCGCGTAGGATCAGCCAGGAGGAGGAAGTCGTGAAGTCACACTTTGGAGACGAGTGGAAGATGTGGGCTAAACAAGTTAGGTACCGGCTCATACCTGGCATCTACTGAACGCTGCGGTAACGTAGCATAGAATAAGTCTATAGAGAATTCTAGCTACTCGTGCGGATTGGTTCCGCGGGAACAGACGTTCGGGTCTCGTATCAAAGAGAATAATAAAGCCATCGGCCCTTCTTGATAATCTTTTGTTATTGTATCTGTCAAATCGACACGCTAGGTGATAGTACTGTAGGTTTAACATCACACACGGCTAGTCTTCTAGTGACGATATCGTACTTGATACACCGATAGCTCATCCTTCCCAATCTCAGTACATACAGATATTTTCCCATGTTCCACATACACACGATTGGCAACAGACTCCCCGTTGTTGAGATAGAATTGAGTGCCTTCGATGACTCTTGGTAGTAGATGATGCGGGGTTATAAACGCTCGGCTATCTGACTGTTAGTAGACGTGTATGTATGTAAAGTAGGTACCTCGTGGATAACACGAGCCCAACACGAGTACCTCAACACCCATGCCACAAATACGATGAATCGAGCGTGCCAGAAGCCCTCGCGGCGCACCCATCCTCCACCAGTACTAAGACCAATTGCGTTCACGTGGAACACTGCTCTACGCCGCTTAGGCACTAAGATGCCTAAAGAAATGTGAGCTCAGTCCTTTGGAAACGAAGACAGTGATTGTGTGGAAAAGAGAGATGGGGTTCTCGAGACTCGAGCTGATCAAGATTTTGTACGCGTTAGCAAGAAATATCGTATAGTTCAGGATGGGTGACTGACCGACTCAGAGTAAAGAAGGAAGTGGAGAGGTTCTCATATTCCGTGAAGGGGTTCGGCAACAGCTTGCAGCTGCCGGCGCTCTCGGGTCTGGTGATGCAAAACTCGTAAATTGTGGCCGGAAAGATTAGATATAAAGTTTTGCAAAGGCTGAATTACCAGTAATTCAAGAGCCGGAAAGACATGATATCAGGTCCTTGTGGGAGCACGGTTGGTACTATGTTACAGCCGCTTGAGATGCAGAGACTCCGACAGCCATAACATAGTTCCAAGTTGCTAGAGTATGGCTGCCTCGGGACCCACGACCAACCTAGTGGGAAGTACTTTCAAGGCTCTTTTCTATTTTCATATCATAGTCGTGACTCGTGGGGGTGCCAAAAGAGAGGTGTTGAACCAAGGTCAACTGAAGCGGAGAAAGGATTGGACAGAGACTAACGGAGGTTGCAGTCGAAAAACGCAGATATTGAGTAAATCGGGGAGGCAAGACGATGCAAGGGTTGTCATACACTTCTGCATGACACGTTGTTATGTTGGCCCGCTTTGATAATTCGTGCATGTGCAAAACTGATAAAAGAAGTGGAAATTTGAATTATACGTCAGTCCGGTCACCTGCCGAGTACATATTACATAAAAGCCATGAGCAACGACAGACTCATATGTCGTTCCTCTAGTCAGTGTTCTGCTGGTCGCCAAAGGTTCACCGAAGTCAGTGAACGTTCTTCGGATTTCCACTTTTTGCCTGAACGTTGAGCCACCAGTAACCGGATTCATAACCCAGCCCGTCGTTCCCCTTGTTTTGTCATCAACTATCATATTCCAGGTGTCCATCCCAGCTCCCTGTTCTGCACCCTCCGAGGAATTGCGTACGAGCGTAACTGAGAACATGTTTTGCCGTTTGCGAACAGTGCACGTCAGCATGGAATTGCGCTATTTTTTTCACTGCTCACAAATCCTGCACAGGCTGGAGGGTATTAGCTGAAATTAATTATGGCTCACTGCATTGGTTCTTCACCACCAGGTTGTGGCCTCTCACAACCATCAAGACGTCCATATTTCACCTTCCTCCTTGATGCACATGTATCTCTGATTTCAAGCATAGGGTCGACGTCGGAAGTCTGCGCTCAGTGCGCGCGAGGTCACCAACTCGTTACAACCAGACCACACGCTATCGCCCTTACACCTCGCTGGTCAGGGAATAACTATTCTGTACGGTTCCCGCAACTCATGATTAATGGCCTCTGAAATCCTTGCAGTGACACTGCTTGCCATCGCATGGATTATCGACGCGTACCGAAACCTGTATTCGCCAAGTAGAATTTCCATACATCTTATCTGACTTCCACTATGGGGCCGATCTCGGCAGGATTTCCTTTGCTGTTATAGTGATTGGAAATTTTATTCATCCTCGGACCTGGACAACTCAGTCTTACCGGGTGAACGTCGGTGCATATGACTGTCCGCATCAAGGCAGTGGCCCTGTAATAGCCTCAGGGCCATAGGCAAGCGATCAATCAAATTTGTTCAAATGAACTAAACTCCACTATATCACCCCTCAAGTCGTTGAAAGGCTCTCCAGTATTTGCCTGATAGGCACTGCCTGTTATGCTTCACAGCCCGCGCGAAAGTCAACTCCGAACCGGGCCGGGACAAATGAAGTTCTATCATCGCTCAGTAGGTGTTCTATTTGCCTGACAGCGCCGGCCATAAAACATCCCGTGCCGTGCTCAGCGACACATTCTAGGATAAATGGATGAAAAAAAGCTCAACTGCTCTTCGCAAATATGTCCCTCCTCAAAATACCACTCATACTCTCGTCTGCTGCCGCGATGCAGGTATCACTCACACCCCCTAATCCCTCATCGATTGACGAGGTTGTTCATAACACGTCTAATGAGCGAACTTTGCTTTGGCTCATCAAATATGGGCTCCCGTATGCAAAGGTACATACTATTCGTTGATTGTTGCGATCGTCGCTGATGAACTATTCCCCAGGGATTGTATTGGGGCATTTCTTTAGCAGAAATCGCCATCATTACTTGCCGTGCGGCAGGCCCCGACACACACCCAAGCATAATACAGCATACTATCGGTCTACTTCTTGGAAGGATTCAGGACACACCCATCACTTTCCCTTTCCTTTTCGGCACCGCACTTGCCGTCTCCGGGGCATTGATCCGCTGGTGGTGCTTTCGCACCCTTGGTCGGTTTTTCACGTTCGAGCTCAGTGTTCGCCAGGGACACCAGCTTGTCACGACTGGACCATACGCGGTCATCCGGCACCCGTCCTACACGGGGATTACCATACAGTACATTGGTGTCCTGATCTTGTATGGATCGCGGACTTCGTGGCTCCGAGACTCAGGGATTTTGGAGATTATCCCCGCACTGAAAATATTTGCACTGGTATGGCTGGTGGAAAGGGGCATCACTACGGCAAGCCTCCTGCTTAGGATCAGCGAGGAGGAAGAAGTTGTGAAGTCACATTTTGGATACGAGTGGAAGAGGTGGGCTAGAGAAGTCCGGTACCGGCTCATACCCGGCATCTACTAAAACTACGTAGCATGGAAGGGTAACATATGCCCTCTGGACTCGGATGTCGAACTACCGTCTGCAGCAGTATACAACGTCGTTGAGCCCTTGTAGCGAGTCAGGATCTGCGGTCGAACAAAGATAGGGTAACGAACTTGAAGTATGTACATCATGGTTGCTTTTATAATCCTGTTTGTCGACTTTTTGAGCCTGAGCCCTAAGTCGGCACAGTGTGTACAATGTCAGTATTCTATTTATGTATGATCATCTGTGGGTATACTTACAATTGGAGGATAAAAAAAACCATTAGCACCGTAGCCTACCGCTGTTAGGCGACGGAGCTACGGGCCGAAGTAGAGCAAAATTAAAGTATTCTATTTATGTATGATCATCTGTGGGTATACTTACAATTGGAGGATAAAAAAAACCATTAGCACCGTAGCCTACCGCTGTTAGGCGACGGAGCTACGGGCCGAACGGGCTCTCTTGCAATGTCGCCAGTAAATTGAGGCCTTCCACGCCCTTTTAATATATTCCAACCAAAATTAGAAATTTCCGATACGGGCCGAAGTAGAGCAAAATTAAAACATGGTCCTCTCAGGCTTCTGCGCGAGACGCCGCGGCCACGCTGCGAGGCAGGCCGAATATCACTTCCCTTTGTACTCTGTCATCCTTTGTGTCGTCACCTTCAACTTGTACTACCTTGGTACTCAGAATACTAGTTTGCGCCATTGTCACCTTGACTCACAGACAGTCAACTTTCCGAGATTCCCGGGGAATCGCCGATGCCAGTGCCCAATCCGCATCCCGCGCGTTTGACCGGCTAGATCTGGACATAATATCACTTTTATCACTACTTCAGGGGCAAATATAGTATATCTCCCCCATTCAAGCGTGGGTGCAATCAAATTGACAGCGCGTTTCGTTGAAGGCGTCAGAATATTCCCTGGTGAGTCATCACCCATGCCGTACTTGCAACGTCAAGGTTCTCCAGGATAAAAGCAATCGGAAAGATCAGGTTGCTCTCCACGAAAATGTCCCTCCTCAAAATACCACTCATTCTCTCATCCGCTATCGGGGTGCATATATCGCTCACACCCCCTAATGCCTCCCCTTCGAGTAGCGAGCTTGTTCACAACACATTTAATGAGTGGGTGCTCATTCAGCATGTTAGATATGGACTATCTGCCGCAAAGGTAGCTGTTTAGCGGCTATCCACGATCCTCTCTGATTGAATCATTGCCCCAGGTAGTTTATTGGGGTGTTTCTCTCACAGAAATCGCTGCCATCGCCTCTCGCACGATAGACGCCAATAGACTTCCCAGTGTGATGCAGCACGCGGTCGTCCCATTTCTTCGAAAGATTCAAGTCACGCCTATTACTTCCCATTTCCTTTTCGGCACTGCAGTTGTCGTCACGGGAGGACTCCTCCGCTTGTGGTGTTTCCGCACCCTGGGCCGCTTTTTCACATTCGAGCTCACTGTCCGTAAGGGGCACCAGCTTGTCAAGACCGGACCATACTCTATCGTCCGCCATCCAGCTTATGCTGCATCTCTTCTGCAATTCACCGGCGTATTGATCTTGCATGGATTCCGGACTACATGGCTCAAAGACTCAGGGATTTTAGACAGTGTACCTGGACTCAAAATGATTGTGCTTGCATGGCTGGTGGAGAGGACAATCGCCGTGATAAGCCTGGTGCGTAGAATCGGTGAAGAGGAGGTAGTCGTTAAATCACTCTTCGGAGATGAGTGGAAGAAATGGGCTAAGGTGGTCAGATACCGGCTCATACCCGGTATCTACTAGGTACTTTTAGTATGTTTAACTTGTCGAACCTTTACTATGTAGATACAAAATCAATCGCTGTTCATTGCCGTCGATAGAGTTACCACACCTGCCTCGTACGGAATCATCGCAGGGACGCGAGGAGCCGAACATCGACACTACAGTCCCGGAGGATGTTAATTGTTTGCTCTTTTCCATGTGTTTCGTTGCCCTCTAACTACTCATCCTACGTACATGAGGACCTCAAGGCCTCTCGTAGAGATACACGATGTCCGTGATGTACACTTAAATACACATTATATCCCAATGATTCCCAATCTACGTCTCTATCATGTCAATATCGTTCTAGGGCATGCTCAATACCATTGCCTTCAACTTCTCAAAGTTGGGGCTCCCAAAGCCAGTAACTGCAGGTACTGTCAACACTAGTCCAAAATTACTCAAACGATTTATAGACTCACCAGGATCCCATCCTATAGTGGCCTGTCCACATGCATCTGCATCAATAACACGACGAAAAGGTACATGAATATGACATACATTGAATCCCTCAGTTCCACACCCTGGGTTGTTACCCATCGTAATATCATTCAGCGCGGTGTAGCCAGAGGAGTACAAGAAAGGATTAAGGAAACCGAGAGGGGTCTTGCCCGAGCTGATGCGTGCATCATTCAGCATGGAAACGAATGAAGTGAATGTGGGTGAAGAACAGGATGTGCCGGCAACGTATGTCGTGTTGCCCTGGTAGACGACAAGGAAGTTATATCCTTGCGCAGCTACGTCAGGGTAAGCCTGGACGAATATTAGCCGTAAGATCGTTTCACGTTGACGATGTGACTTACCCGCCCATATCTATGAAATATGGCAAGACAATTAGCGTGCGCTGTAGGAGTGTCACTGCGACTTACGGGTTGTAGAGACCTTCATATGTACCGGGAGCCAGTGTTGCTAGGTACTCTGAGACAGCAGTGTCTTGGTATGAAGGACGAAGGAACTGGTGGAAGTACCTTAGTTGATACCCATGCAATGAAAGGGGTTGGGATTGCTCACGTAATTGCTGAAACCACCACCAGAGAAGAACACAGCAGTCTCAGGGATGTTGACGGTACCACCAACAGCAGTCACACTGTAGTCGATTTCAATAGCTATGTTCCTCAATTAAACATGTCACTCACTATGGGCAGGAGGCGGGGAAAGCAGGTAGGAACTCAGTGACATTGCGCCCGTCGTTTGAGTAGCATTGCTGTGTAGCAGGGTTGGCATCACCATCGCCAACACCGCCATCACCAGAGGAGAATAACACAGAGACTCCACGAGCACCCAGAACTGCCATGCCGGCGCAAACACGGGTCGCATATGTGTACGGGACAGTCTGTTCGTCGTCACCGTAACTGGTAGAAATTGCTTGAGGAAGCGTATCCTGCGCAAGAACATAATCGAGCCACTAGCATGGAGGTCAGCACGTTGAAAGTATATCGCGGTGGCTCAGGCGCACGTATGAATAAGGTTCATTCGTATCAGTCGGAGACAACATATCGGGTCTGAAAGGGGGCTCGCCACCAGTCGAGTAGAATGTCCCGGGAGTAGGATAGGTGAGTCCAAATCCAAACTGGGTATCAAGGTTAGCCTCTATACCTGCCGCCGCGTAACTCTGGTTGTTCAGTCCACCTATATGGAGCAAGTTAACGACATAATCATGACAAAGCCTTGGCTCTGCGACATACCATTGACAGAAACAAATGTGTAGTTTGAGCCATAGGCAGATGGGTTTTCCAGCTGGTAGAATTGCTGCAGGTCCATATTGTTGGCATACTGCTCAAGATATCCAGTGAGACCCAACTCGTTGCCGTTGGTGGCAGACGTGTTGTAATCCACCGCATTATACAACTGCTTCAAGCAAGAAATCGTGACAGTTTGGTTGCAACTTGCATCAACCTGATTGCCTGCGGGACCCGTGATCGTCCCATTAGACGAGCTCGGCACAGGGGCTTGCGCCTGGTTCGTCCAGTGCAGTGTGCTCTTGAATGTTTTGAAGCGAGCGAACATGGTTGTGGGCTGAATGAGATCGACATGTTCGTGCAAGATCTCCGGAAGACTGTAGCTTGTTGTTCGGACGATGCCCTCTCCAGTCTTACCATTCTTGTAAACATGGTAAGTCTAGACACCTATCAGTCAATGGACTGTGATCTCAGCAGTAGGATGACATTGCTTACGGTGTTCAGCATCTCCTCTGCAAGGCCGACTGGAACACGGATAGTAACCCAGTCGTTTGCCGATGAACGGATGAGATCTTCTTCCGCCAGGCCATGTGAGGCGAGCCATTCGTCGACGATGTCCAAAGTCTCGGGATGGGGTGCCATGAGGGCGTCGGTCTCCTCTTTTGACAGGTGCGCCCCATAGCGTGCGTGGCTCGGTTCGCTCACTTCCCAGAGGTGCTGCTCGAGCTCGGGGAACTTGGGCTGAGGCAGAGCAATCTTGAGCTCGAGCATGTGCTGCTTGGGTGCAGGAGCATGCTTGTACCACCCACGAGGTGGGCCATGTATGCTCTCTTTCACCTTGTGCTGACAGTCCTTGAAAGATGCTGCACTAACAAGAGCAGCCACGAAGGGAAGACCAAATAGAGAGATGAGTCTCATCGTCAGCACGCAACAAGCAGGGAAGGCTGTCACTCACTACTGGTGAGCTTGGCGTTGTTATATACGAGAACGTAAAGGCCAATAAAGCTCCCTTGTTCGGGCGACGTGAAGTCCCCGTGTGACGTGATTCACCTGAAATACCATGCTCTCGATCCTCAGATGTCAATCCACATGCACTGTTGCCAGTGGGAGAATCGACTCCATTCACATGTGGGCGCTTGCAGAGTACTGCTGGGATTATCGGCCTATTTGCAGTCAAAGAGGCCGCTGCAGGGGTTCGTTGTCTAAAATAATTAGCAACAAGCGTGTGGGTGCATGTCACAGTACCTCGAGTACTATGAAGGCATTCCTTGATCTCCCACAAGTTGACAAGTTGACAACAGACACCGATATGCAAGTAGATTATTATGCGAAGGGATTTCTCGGCAGATACTAATATAATACCCATGCAGACACATGCATCTTGTAAGAAGTGTGATGAGCTAGCCTGGCAGTGGGAGAGCCAATAACTGGGAGTTAGTTGGATTTATGGATTTGTAGGCGTGTGCTTAGCCACCTATTAGAACTGTCATTTCAGCCTTGATCAGAAATACAGAAAGATGAGCCATCAGTGCCTTTATGACGGCTGGCCAAGGGCCCAAGGCAAAGCGCCCCTTTGCACCTCCTGATCCTCGACTATTCCTAGCTCATTCTTCCGAGCCCCTTGAAGTTGAAGTCCCGGGCCAATGTTGCTCGGGTTCCGGTTTCGGCGTTGTTTGTATATGTTGTCCAGAAGCTTTGAACTTTGAATTGCCAGCAGATAAATTTCGTCTAGCAAAATGACGACCACAGATTCTGTGTCAGTGTTCGCAGAGGGGACATTCGAAGAACAGGTATGACTTACACACCTCATGAGGATTTATTATTGATCTCCGGCCAGATACAAGAGCTAGTGGATTATGTTTCTCGAGGTAGCACAGAGGATGAACGCGCTGCCGTATTGCAGTCTTTCCAAGATATCGTTAAGACGGATGAGGGAGCCAAACCCATTAAAGAGGATGAGGAAAGAAGACGGCATGCATTGACCTTGGTGCTGGATCAGACGAAAAGCTTGGGCGATGGATCAGAGCAAGGCGCGTCCGGGAACCAGAGCATTGTCCACAATGAATGACTTCTGATTCCGAAATGCAGAGATCGAGGGCTTCTTCAACCTTCTCTTCTCTCACCTACTGACACTATGGCCCACCGACTCACCAGAGACTAAACTTCATGTCTTCTCACTCCTGGGTGTGCTGGCTGCATCACCTTCCGACCATGCATCTGTAAAGTACCGCATGTAAGTACGCGTTGATCACCTCTATCAGGCTCTGCTCAATTTTTTTTTACAGCATATCAAATATATTCAACGCTACTCCTCGTGGTTCGGCTCTCCGCCTACCTATTTATACCGCGTTACTACAGGTCGCCGCTGCAAATGGAGAACTAGGGACCCTGCGGCTATCCAGAAATGATGTCGAGCAGTGGCTACAAGAATGGGATATTTCTAGTGAAGAGCGCAGTCAATTCCTCAAGTCCATCGTTGATGCATTCATAAAATCGGGCCTGTCGTACGCGTTGTCTTATCTTCCTGATGAAACGTATGGTTGATGATTGGTTTATGTAGCGAAACCGCATACCAATACACCCTTTCCTATGTTTCATCATTGCCGACCTCGTCACCTGAATGTCAATCCGCAGCCATCGATGCTATTGCCTTAGCATTGGGATTACCATCATTGTTTGACTTGGATCCATTGTTCAAGCTGGACGCTGTCGTGGCAGCAAAAGACCACGAACTTTTTTCGCTTCTCCAGGTATTCTTGAACGGTGGCCTACCGGAATTCCGTTCATGGCTTGAAAAACATCCAGGGACTCTCGAAAAATATGGTGGGTTGATTCATTTTGAGTGATATCACCGATCGATCAATGCTTGCAGAGCTTGACCAGGCACAACTTGAGCGAAAAATCCGCCTTCTATCATTTGCGTCACTGGGTTTTGCGCACATCGGGCATGACCTGCCATATTCGGAGGTCGCGTCAACATTGCAAATAGAGTTGAATCAAGTAGAGAAGTGGGCAATCGATGGTATGTTCCCTAGACGTCCTGTCACTTATGATTAGCTTCAATGATCTTCTAGTGATCCGCACCGGTCTTCTTTTGGGAAAGCTCTCGCAGACTACTCAATCTCTGCATGTATACCGTTCATCAGCTCGCACATTTGAGCGAGAGCAATGGGAGGCACTTGAGAAGCGACTTGTTGCGTGGAAGGCAGGCTTGGCGAGCGTGCTGGAGGTTGTCACTAGCGCACAAAAGCGCGGTAACGGTTCGGGTGTGAGTGAGGTCGTGCAGCAGGCCGTGCAGACGGGTGAGAGTGTCCAAGTTGATACTGCGTAGCCGTAGTTTTGTACTCCCGGTCATGCGGTTTTTCAGGATCATTTGCGTGCTAGACTGATTTCGAGGTTAATCGAGCAATGCTTACTCACTATCATTGTACCAAGGGAGTGATGTAAAATCAGATCTGGTCTCGAGGGGCAAGTCGGGTCTCTGTTAGCATGGGCTTATCGATGCTGTGAGCCGCTGAACACCGAGTTAAGTACATCTTTCAGAACCGTCGACGGGATACTATCATCATGTACACCTCTTGTGCAGACGATTTTTCTACCGCGCGCGCGTATTATAAATATGCACTGATCAACGATTATGATACTGATGGAAATTGAATCTGACATCCAGACAGAGACCAATTGAACATTGACCCGTCAATCATGAGGGGTTTATTCACGAGAAGCCAATATTTAAAGACTGCTAGCCGCAATGTCTCCGGTCGCGATTATGTACCCCGCGCGCGGTGTCCCCACGGACGGTCTTCTTTTTTTCATTGCGGGTGCCACTGGCAAATAATGTCAGCCCTCTAATATCCGTGTGCAATGAACTGTTAACTGTAGTGGTATCGTTCACGAATTCTGGGTACTTACTCATTGCAGGCACGAATCGGAACTATGTA
>MU837035.1:86381-116303 GCA_029603245.1 Rhizopogon salebrosus TDB-379 | reverse complement strand
CATTTCCAGAAATCCTCATGGCAATATCATGTCACACATTAGATAAACAGCTCAGCTCGGTTCGGCTAAAATCAGGCTCAGCTCCGACGGCTAGCGGCTCCAAGCCATGGCAACACTACTACTACCTGTGTTATGTTGTGGTGTCACAATTTCATCTTTGGGTCGTGCCAACGTTTGCGACGATTCTCGGTGTACTCGGATCACCTCGTTGATGAATTTATGAAACGTTGACTTCCATAGCCGTTTTACGTTCTCTTGTCATACTATGTAACAATGCGAACAAGCCCCCAGTGGTGACTGAAATTTTTTTTTTTTTGACTTCTGACGATGAGATTAGTGTCTCTTCTTGCTCTTCCTTTCGCCACTGTTCTCGTTGGTGCAGTATCCTTCAAGTTGAAAGAGGCCATCCACGGTCCACCCTACGGATGGTACAAGCATGCTGTTGCACCCAAGCATTATGTGCTAGAGCTCAAGATCGCTCTCCCTCAACCCAAGTTTTCGGTTCTCGAGCAGCACCTCTGGGAAGTGAGTGACCCGACCCATGCACGCTATGGGGCGCACCTATCGAAGGAAGAGACCGACACTCTCATGGCACCCCATCCCGAGACCTTGTACATCGTCGGCGAGTGGCTTGCCTCATACGGCCTAGCAGAAGACGACCTTATTCATTCATCTGCAAACGACTGGGTTACTATCCGTGTCCCAGTTGGCCTTGCAGAAGAAATGCTGAATACCGTGAGCAATGTCATTTCATTGTAGATACATCGGTCCGCTGGCTGATAGGTGTCTAGACTTACCATATCTACAAGAACGGTAAGACTGGAGAGAGCATCGTCCGTACAACGACCTACAGTCTTCCGGAGGCCTTGCACGAGCACGTCGATCTCATTCAGCCTACAACCATGTTCGCTACCTTCAAAGCTTTCAAAAGCACACTGCACTGGACTAACCAGGAATGGCCTTCAGTGTCGAGCCCGTCTAATGAGATGATTACAGGCCCTGCAGGCAATCAGATTGATGCGAGTTGCAACCACACTGTCACGATTTCTTGCTTGAGACAGCTGTATAATGCGGTAGATTACAACATGTCTGCTACAAATGGCAACGAGCTGGCTGTTACCGGTTACCTTGGGCAGTATGCCAACAACATGGACCTGCAGCAATTCTACCAGCTCGAAAACCCATCCGCTTGCGATTCAAACTACACTTTTATTTCCATTCATGGTACGTTGCAGTCAAGACTTCATCTATAACCCACCGATCCGCTCCATAGGTGGAATGAACAACCAGAGCTATGCAGCAGCGGGTGTCGAAGCCAACCTTGACACCCAGGTGGGCTTCGGACTTACTTGGCCAACGCCCGGAACGTTCTATTCGACTAGCGGAAAGCCCCCTTTCAACCCCGACACACTGATGCCAGATGATTTGAACGAGCCTTATGCGAATGTGCGTTTGAGCTATTGCGGTACTATTTAGATCTGCTCATGCCTAGGATCCTAGTGGCTTCACTATGTTCTCTCGCAGGATACGCTTCCTCAGTCGATTTCTACCAGTTACGGTGACGACGAGCAGACTGTCCCATACACCTACGCAGCTCGTGTTTGCTCTGGCATGGCAGCTCTTGGTGCTCGTGGGGTCTCTGTGATATTTTCCTCTGGTGATGGTGGCGTTGGCGATGGTGATGGCGACTTTGCCTCACAGCAATGCTACTCCAACGATGGGCTCAACATCACGAAATTTATACCCGTTTTCCCTGCTTCCTGTCCATAGTGAGTGACCTGACTAACCGTTCAATACAGGGACTAAATATCGTTAAAAGCGTGACTGCTGTCGGTGGTACGGTTGGCATCCCAGAAACTGCTGCGTTCTTCTCTGGCGGTGGTTTCAGCAACTATGTGAGCAATTTCGACACCTACTGTTAATGCCTGCCGATCAACTAACACACGTTCACCAGTTCCATCGCCCTGCATACCAAGATGCGGCCGTCTCTAAATTCTTGGCAGAACTGGCACCTGGTACCTACGAGGGCCTTTACAATCTGTAAGTAATCACAAACTCATATATGATTGCACAATTGACTCGCCACACCCAGTGAGGGACGCGTAAGTCGGGTCATCAACTTGCCAAGATCTTGCGGCTAACATATCTCTAGGCATACCCTGATGTAGCCGCCCAAGCGGCAAACTTCGTTACCGTTTACCAAGGAAAGTCGATACCAACGGCTGGTACATCCTGCGCTGCACCCACATTCGCTGCGTTCATTTCTATGCTGAATGACGCACGCATCAGTGCTGGGAAGTGTCCACTCGGCTTCTTGAATCCCTTTTTATACTCCAAGGGCTATGCGGCATTGAATGACGTCACCGAAGGTCAAAACCCAGGATGTGGAACCAATGGTTTCAATGTATGTCATGTCCACGTACCTTCAAGCTACTTGGCTAATGTATCGCACGCAGGCTACTGTTGGATGGGATCCTGGTGAGTTTGCGACCCTGTCAAAATAAGTTTGCGACCCTGTCAAAATAAGTTTTCTCGTGTCTATGTGCTGATAATAACTATAGTCACCGGATACGGTACACCCAACTTCGAGAAGTTGAAGGACCTGGTCTTGGCCATGCCTTAGATCAATATTCCAGAGGAGTAGACAGAATTTAAAATGTATCTAACAACCCTTTATTAGGGTCTATAGGTATCCTAGAGATCGAATAATTCAAGGCCGGGTCGACGCAGGATGTTTTGTGCATATTAAGCGGTCTATGACTTGCGGGACTTATGAGTGGCCTCCGTACCTTGGACGTTGTTCACCAGGCGCACACATCCATGGACAAGCTCCTCCCGCCTTACAGTAGCGCGATATCCAGCACAAAAAATAAACAGGTGTCAGTAAAGAATAAACCACTTTTGATTTAAAGGTATGTTATCTGCGGTCAATTAAATCATTTGAATATAGAATCAAGGTCGCACCACCCGCAGCGAAGGGGACGCGCAGCCCTATGATAGCATGATAATAGCCACATTCTGCTGATGATGTCCTGCAGTGATAAGCCTCCAGTGCGTTCACTCAAATTGACACTTGCGTTGGTATGCACATGAACCGACAGTATCTTTCCGAGCGGTCTTGAGGTAGATTATACACGTACGTGGGATCGTTTGTTCTTGAATTCGGGAGCAGAACGATAACAAGTAACTGATAGGCCCCTTAGAATGAAACTTTTTGAATCATTTCATGTTTGTACGGCGACTAAGTAGATCCCGAAACCATGCAGCCAGAGAGGACTCAAGACATGAAGGCTACACTATCGACCTCACAGAAGCTAGCAACCTACCACTCACCCCGGAGGCACCACTTGATACTAGGCTACAATCAAACTGCCTAGTAAGTAATGACACATCGGGCTCATGATTTCCCCCGTCCGCTACCGCGATACAGGTATCATACCCTCACCCCAGTACCCCCTCGGTCATTCACAGCACATTTAATGAGGGCATCATCACCTAGCAGGCCCCCGCTCGCGAAGGTACCTGCCTACTGACTGCCCGTGATTCTCTTTGATGGACCCATGGCCCAGGCTGTTTATTAGGCTGTTTCTTTCGCGTCACTATCTCTCACGCGTCAGGCCCCAACAAACTTCCCAGCATGAGATATAACACGCAGTCGGTTCACTTTTTCGCAAGATTCAGGGCACGCCTATCACCTCCACTGTCTCCTCCGGTGGTGGTGCTATCGCACTCTAAGTCGGTTTTCCACATTCCAGCTCAGTGTTCGGAACCGCACAACCTCGCAAGGACCATCAGCTTGTTACGACTGGGCCATACGCGGTCGTCCGCCATCTAGCCTATACGGCAAATACTTTGCAGTTCATCGGCGTACAGATCCTGTACAGATCGCGGACTTCATGGCTCAGAGACTCTACCCGGACTGAAAATGGTTGTGCTGGTCATGATGGCTGGTGGAGAATAGCAATCGCTGCGATAAACCTTCCGTAGTACGTAGAATTAGTTGAGAAGAGGCCATCGCGAAGTTAAATTTGTATCGGCTCACCTGTGGCCATGTTACACAGTATTTTAGTAGATCCCAGGGGTTATTATACGAAAGTGCACAGACTCGGACTCCTGTTAACGAGCAACCGAGTTCTCTTCAAGAATACAGGCTGCAAGTTTCTTACTCGGAGAGAGTTGTAGCGCAATTAACAGCCTTCAGAACCCTCGCGTGGGGACATTCTCGAGGAGATTGGAAATCGTCCGCAACACGGACAGAACACTAAACAGTTCAGACAATCGATAACGTGGATGAGCGTTTGAGATTGCGAGGAGTACTAGTAAGAGACCAAATAACTGTAAAGCAACCGTAGCCTCCTCGCATTTCCCAATGCTCCTATATCCTTTTTTATAATCCATCCGCTACTGCCCCAGTGTTTCCTGGTCTAAATTCACGTCCCCACTGCCCGCACCCTGTAATGACTTGTCCCTTTTGAGTGCTCATCTCTTGATAATGATTGTTGCACGTATGTGGTCATTCGAGCTTCGCGCGCTGTACTCCGCCAGTACTAGTGTTATACTCTGTTTGTAGTTCGTATGGGGGTCTGCCTCAATAGATATGCGGGAGACTAGTACGGCCTACAAATCAGTCTACAAGGTCTCCATGGTCGAGAAAGTCAACTTTTCGCGACCTTCACCGAGTCACCGACCCCATTCAAGCTGATGGTGTTACGTGTATACGGTATTGTTCGGCTACCATGGTAAACCAAGCTAATTACTACTCCCAAGTCGCCCTAGCTAGTTGCCAATTCGGTGGCTTGAGCCGAGCTAGAGACATCCCGTTTGCTCATACACTCTATGAATAACTCGAAGGTGCCCATTCGAGTTGATGGTAGATTTAGGTTGAAAGAGCTCTTGGGATCTGGTTCACATGGTATGACATTTAGCATACCGAGTACATTCTGATTCAACACATGGACCTTCTTAGCTGTCGTATACCGTGCGCAAAACATCATCAATGATGATATAGTTGCTATCAAACTAGAACCTGTCGACAATCTCCCAACTTCTGTGGAACGCGAATACCACATCTTAAAACAACTTGAAGGTGGAGTTGGGATTCCTCGTGCCCTTTGGTTTGGCAGAGAGTCGACGTATCGCGTTTTGGTTCTCGACCTCCTTGGGCCGTCGCTGCATGATCTCTTTCTTGCATGCAATAAAAAATTCAGCCTTCCCACCGTCATCCATCTAGGAGACCAGCTGGCAAGTGGACTTTCTGGTTGCCGGTCAGATGTTAATATTTTCCCAGCTCTCATGCCTTGAATACATCCACTCCCATAATTACATTCACGGTGATATCAAACCGCAGAATATCTTGATGGGTCTTGGCAGTTTGAACCAAACTGCCTTCCTCATCGATTTCGGCATCGCGAAGGAATACCGGAACAACGCTACTGGAGCTCATATACCATTTCGCCTAGGCCGACGTCTCACTGGCACCCCTGCATTTGCTTCGATCAACAGTCACTTGGGACTTGACCTGGGTCGTCGTGACGATCTCGAGTCGCTTGCATATACGTTAATCTATTTCTTCCGTGGCTCCCTTCCATGGTTAACTGGTGACCACGAGAAGCTTTCCAGTGATTCTATACTCGAGCGTAAAGCAACCACTTCGGTTCATTGCTTGTGTCGTGGAGTTCCTTCTGAAATCGCTACTATGATCGTTTACTCGCGTGGTCTCGCATTCTCAGAGGAGCCTGACTATGACTATATTCGTTCATTATTTCACACTATTCGCGCCACACTGCCTGCATCAGCTGCGTGCTCGCAGGATTTGAGCCAGCTACATGCGGCACCTATGTGAACTGGTCGCCTTTGCCTTAGCGTAGTTGGTATGGTGCCAGTGCTGCCGGAATTGTATGGCCAGAACAATATCCTTTCCCTATTGCACTGGCAGAGTCGGAGCGGAGTATCATTATGGAAACGTATGTGGGCCATCATACAGCTACGAAACGACATTCGTTACCGCACCAGTGTCTCGAACCACCTTACACACTTCTTTTTTTGTATCCATTTATATCCTGTTGAGAGTGGTGTACTCCACGCAGGATAATACTAGCTAGTCCAGTAACCCCAGTGTCCCTGCCCTAATGTTCAATTTCACGGATGCGCTGGGGTGAGCGAACCCCACCAGTAGGCCCGCCGTTCCTACCGGCCATTGTAGACGCGCAACTTGTCGAAGAACGAGTGACCATATGGTGTGTGTATGATGTAGGGGGGCAGGAGGTTACGAGAACAGCAGTCAGGAGGACATATGGGGACGCTGCCTTAGAAAGACTCATTGAGGCTGTGTTCTGCGGCATCAGGTGATATCACTGAGATCACAACCAGGACGTGGAACCGATCCAGATGTCCATGTACGTCATATTCCAGCTGCATATGCCTGCAAGGTTAGGATCCTGGTGAATTCACGAGCGGAATTGTGTCATCTATCTGAGTTTGAAGGATAGGATCGGTGTCACCATGCCCTAGATGATTTTTTTTATAGCAGTAGACAGGATATAATATTTATGTACGTATACATCGTGGACATACAACATTCAGGGGAAGTTACCACAATTAGCGGGGTGGAACCCCAGACCGAGCGAATCAAAGCACATGTCGACGCTGGAAAAGAAAGCAGAAGGTCATTCGCAGGAAAGAGATGGTACTTTCACCTCCGCATTCTTTTCTTGAAGCGCTCCATGACCTGAACAAAATATGAGTAGATGTTTGCCAAATAAAATAAGCCTCCATACCACTTCGTCGGTCGCCATTTGCGGACGGTCACCGCGAGGTCTTCTGTCCTCTTGAGGTGCTAGACCCATTGCTTCAAGTTTCGCATCTCGCATGACCTCTGCATCGGACTTCTGTTTGAGGTGCGGCCGGTAAACTACAAAGTCGCGTCTGTCAATTGTGAGTTCAAAAAAGAGAGGATTATAAATAGCATACATCGAGTTGCGACGAGATGCTCCTCGTCATTAGGTCGTTTACGTTCTTTGCGCACTTCAGCAACTTGTCGTTTCGCCTTCTCCGTATCTTCTATATTCTTCAATCGTGCACTATCACACAAAGTCAGTGAGGAAGTAGAGTCAGCTGAGGAAATCCTACTCCATGCCGAGATCGACTTCGGGAATGGCGGTCAGCATGGACATGCTATTAGTGACATTGCCTTCATCTGCAGTTTTCTTCTCCGCTTTCCACCGCTCGGAAAGAGAAAATTCGTCCTGATCATCTGCTCCAGGCTTGGACTCGGATGGATCTAGAGGACGGCTGCGAATCTTCAAATTTTCTTCGATGTATGCCATCCTACACCTATTTCAGAACCACCGACCAAGAAGGCGTAAGAGACCTCACTCACATATGCTTGTCAACATCCAAAACATTCGTCTGCTGCGTAAAGTTGCTCGTTCGGACGGCTCGCCTGGCTCTAGCGTCCGTACTGGCTTCTTCGCTGTTTGTTCAGAGTCAGCGAACAACACTGAGGAATACTTCGAGGTTAGATGTCACATACTCATCAGGATCCACTCTAGCACCAGCTCTCAGACCGCCCTGGACCTCTTGCCCATCCTCTGCAGTTTTACGCTTCTTCTTCTTGGCATCGCCTTTCGACAGCTTTTGAACGTCGATTCCTTGTCTCGACTTCTTGAGCTTCCTGAGTTCGATGAGCTCGGAGATTCTGTCTGGGTGTTAATCTTTTGCGTCGAACTGACTGCTGGTTGTCACGTACGGTAGAGATCTGTCTTCTTCCTCGTCTTCGTCTACTTCCGAAGGTTGCTCTGTTTCTGGGGATGGTTCTCGCACACGCGGCTGCGGTCGGTTGCGTCTCTTGATCATGGATGTTCGGAATGAAGCTATGCAGTGAATCTAAATCTGACGGCTACAAGTCTGAAGCCCGATTCACATGACTCCCACATTTTCAATGGATCCATTACTTAGTATAGGCACAATATTAATAGACCTAAGTAGAGCATGCGCGTCAAACGTGCGCAGTATGCGGGTGCGAAAGTAGCAATAATACAAAATCCTGCAGGTAGGCATAAATACAGCTCTATGAGTCTATGTTCCTACAATAGATTGTAATATCTCTTCTGATACAGATCGCGTCTGTTCCGAATGTTCCGCTTCTGCGTTTTCAATAGCAGGCAACTCCTCTGGCACCCTCAACACTAGCTCTCCACCATTGGCAGGTGAAGCATGCCGTGAGAGCATAGACTCGGGAGCTCTGAGACCGCCTCGCCGGAGCCGAGGTGCCTGAGAACGCTCATCGCCACTTTGCGCTTCAGGGTCCGGAGGCCCGGTACGATCTGAGGGGGCAGACGACCACGGAACTGGTGGGAATAACCACTCTTCACCTGTGCTAGGTGCAGGTCGAGGTGTGGGAATGACTTCAAAGCGCCGTGGGCGGAAAGGGAAAAACCGCCTGGCCTGGCCTGGCGGTCCTGAGGATAGGGGATCATGATCGTCCCTAGGTGTACTAAAGTGTAGACCAGAGAATGAATTGGACGACTCGAGTCTTGATGGACCCTCATCGTCAGCTAGCTGTCGCAAAGAATTCCGACGCCGTGCGCTGAAGTCACTGAAATCGGCAGTTCTGCTTCTTGCAGGACGGCGGATGGAAGGTTGTCGAGTTAGTGACGGGTGGAGCAGGCCGCTCGCTGATGGAAGCGTCAAACCACCCTGCCGTGGGGCAGGGGGTGAATCAAGTAAAGGGGGAAGTACTCTATCACTTGGAGAATCCGGCGTAGGAGCTGGTGGCGGCGCGGGTACAGTATAGAATGCTGGAGAGAAAGCATGGTAGGCTGTCGAAGGATTTGGTCGTGAAGCATGAGACCGATAAGCATCATACAACTCGGAATTCATGCGTGTGCCCTCAAGTGGTACGAGACCATAATGCTCTAGTGACTCCAGCTCATCAGCCTCTTCCTCCATCTCGAGTTCATCCGGAGGTCGTGATAGGTAGTCTGTGAGGTCCATCGTTCTTCGAGCACCTGTCCCGCGCCAATTATAACGTTCTCTGTAGATAGTAGTTGGGTTAGATAACCTCTTCAGCGCTCTGGCAGTGCGCTCTCCAATAAGACCACGGTCAGCTTCATTTTGGCGGTGGTGTCTGTCAGCTATTTCCTGCAGGTACTGTGAAAAGGCAAGTGGGGGAGCGGGGATAAGGGGGCGCACTTTAACCAGAATCTCAATCAAAGAAGTGGTGAACGAATCTCCACCGTCTAGATCCTTCACGAGTTCCTCATAGCTTATCGCAGGTTCAATTTTCTCAAGCCTATGGCGCTTGATTGCTCCAAAGCTGCGAAGGGGGGCGGAGGTCCTTAGCTAGAAGTTACAGCATCGCAGGAGGAGGAGACCCATACATCAGACTCCTCATTTTTGCACCGAGCACCTCATCATAATAGTTGGCCGTCCTAAGGGTCGGGACAAGCGTGATTAGATGGACGCTAAACTGAATTGATTAGATGAGTTGTGGGGTGAACGCACCATCTGCCCATGTTGTAGTATTTAGGGGGGAACGCGGCAGCAACGAGGCTTGCTAGTCGGCGAGGGCGAAACCTGAACCGAATTCAGTTCTGCTGTGGGGAAATTTCGGCCGCCCCGTGGATGGTGGTGGGGGTCTTAAAGTGATGGTCGCTTTGTTTGTACACTTGTTTATCCCCCGACAGTCACACAAAGTAACGTGATCCACGACATAGAATAATACTGTCTTATTGTACAAAAGGAAAATGAAAGCTCGTCGTCAGCTTGTGTCCTCGGTGCTACTAGTATTACCATTGGTTTTTGGGGCCACGGTCTTAGCTGTGGCACTGCCACTAACACGATCCCGTGAGCTGAGTAAGCTTTGGAAGAAATTTTGCAAAACTTCATGTTGAGTTTGTCCTCCAGTAGGACTCGGCGAGCCTCCGATGGTAGGTGAAGTCGGTGGTCGTCCAGCGTGAGTTGTCATGCCCGCACCCGTTGCACCTCTTTGTGGTAGTCTGCGCGCCGCATCACCACCTGTGCTAGCATTCAGTGAGCCGGTGCCCATCCCAGCCTCCATTTCGCTGAGAGCACGCTCAACATTTGGAAGATTGAAACTACTACTCCCCAGCGGCCCAACAATACCCGCGGCGGCCGTATCTGTGGGATTCCGGAAAGCTCCACGGGGATCTCGGTCTGGCTTTTTAGCGTTTTCGTCATAGTGTTTCGCGAGGAACGCCTGTTCCGCCATGGGGGCATTAAATGGAGGTAAGGGAGGTGGCTACGCAGAACCGGTTAGGCTACGTGCTAAGGGATACAAAGGACAAACTCACTTTGACACCTTGATCTGGTACTAACATCCGGTATATTTTCCTCGCGCCTGAATGATCGTCGGACTCAGGAGCATCGGCATTAAGGTCTGCCTCCCAAGCTTCGCCCCAAACTTTCGCATCGAATCCTTCGCGAAGGACACCAATCTTTCCCCAGCTGTCCCAACCAGCAGGAACAACAATACGATCGCGGTCTAGGGTATTCGGTTTATGATGAAAAACAAATGGATTGCGTATTGGTGCCGGAGCTTCGGATGCCGATGTCATGGGGGATGGTGCTGGTGGAATAAATAAGAGATGCAAGGCATATTGCCTCAGCACTTGTAGTGTGCTAGGCTGCTGCGTAGTATAGAATAATGATGCACCATCTGTTTGGTTGTGGAGTTACGTGATGAGTCGCTGATCATGGTGTGCACAAGGACGACTTACATTTTAGACAAATCGTCCGGAGAATTTGCATCACGCCATCCGTGCGCTCCTCCCACTCACCCCCTTTACCTTTTACCATACCGCCCATGCCCGAGGTGCTGGCACCCACGAGGTCGTTCCCCTCGTCTATGAGATCTGCTTTGGTGCACACAACAATAATCGGCACACCAGCAGGGTTGTGAGTGAGAGTCCCAGGACTGAGCGGTAGGACAGTGTTCGAGGATAGATTAGAGGTGGCAGGTACAGCGTCGGCAGAAGGTTCAGTGTAATGTTGTAAATGATACTGCACTGCAGAATAATTGTCAACTGTCGGAAACCATAGCTAATGTTAATGAAACTGACGTACGTCGTTCGTGGTTCTCCTCCCGAACAATTTCAAGATCCCGAGATCCATCACCCTTCGCCCATAACTCCACCCAGTTGAGCCACGTCTGAAAATCATCCACAAATGTCCAAGGACGCGTCCAATCCAAAACAATCATGACAAGGGTATGGGGCAAGGATGCACGGGGAGGTACGAAGTGTGGCAGCAGAGCCATATGAGACGTCGCGTCTGAGGGTACCGTGTACACCGACAGACGTGCCAATGTATCTGATCGTGGCATTAGCATGCTTCATGCGCATGAAAACGACGTGCTCACCCTCATCGTCCCTGATGTCCGCCCAGTCGTATCCCAGGGCAAAATCTGACCGTGTCTCATCTTTGCTCTCTTGATAAACTGGTTTCTGCAGCAAGGCCGAGGCAAGTACAGACTTGCCCGACGACGGAGGGCCCAACAGCAATACTTGCTTCGAGGGAATTGATCGTGAAGAAGAAACTGAGTCCAATATTGAGGACCATAAGTTCTCCGGAGGTGCCTCTGGTGTCACTGGACGAGATCCCTCCATGATCTCTGTAAGTTGCTTCCGTGCTAAATTCAAGACTTCAGGCAAGGCTGTATTCAGGCTTTGAGATCATTACAACGGATTCATTTGAAACTCCGATCCATACTTGAAGCCGCTCATCCTCGTTCACGACGGCGACAACTTCAAAGCAGAGCATATCAGATCGCTACTTCCTCGCTGAAGTTATGTCTGCCGCCATTGCAGTACCGCAGCACAAGCTCTCAGAGACACCCAACTCACGCACGATCGAAATCAATGATTGGATGATCACTGCGTCCACCAATCCAATATCTAGCGCGTCAGAATGCGACGCGTTGCAAGCTTCGCTTGGGTTCCCATTGCCTGAGATGACATTCGGAAGTAACTACCTATCTCTTGAACATCAGCCGTCCGGATGGAAGATGCTGTTCGACACTCATAATGCCCTCAAGTGTGTGAAAAAGGGTGAACTTGGGGAGGGCGATGGCGGAGTCAAGGTTGGATACGCAGATGCCTGGCTTAAGAGCCGGTGAGGAATCCACGTTGCATGTTATCACGACGTCATTCTGAGCGTGCTCTCCAGCACAGACCCGGGCACGAACCTTCCGTTACCCGTGACAGTCGCGGCGAAACATTATGATTGGACTTACACGGTTACTTACCCTGGTCATCATTCTGATATTGCCGCGGAGATTGAGTCTCTACCAGATTCAATGATACCATGGACAGACGCCGATCCGGAGAATCCCTCGCATTCTATTCCACTCGCAGAGCTCACACGACCAGATCCAATTCTGTTCTACGCGGAGATCCCCTTGTTCGAGGATGAACTACATGATAATGGTTCATCCAACCTTCTCGTGCGAATAGTTCGTCTTCCGACCCAATGATTTTTTTGTGGTCTAACTAGTGGCGCCCGAAGCGCGTCATGCCGGCATGCGTTTTCATTTTATCGCGATTCACGCTACGTGTCGATAATGTACTCTTTCGCACACACGACACCAGAGTGTACCATTCTTTTACATCAACACCTCCCTTAGTTATACGTCAGCTAAGTGGATGGGAGGCGCCGTACGATCGAATCAAGAGGGTACGCCCTATTTTTTATTTATTTCCTCTAGTCTCCTGACGTAAGGTGAACCGTAGCGACTTCCTAGTCGCAACGATCTGACGCCTCTGACGGACGCGAACTTCGTTGCAAAGGTGCTGACGGAATTACCCATCGTGGAGTCTCAGCAGGCAGGTGCGGGAACACGTTGGAAGGGTTTGAGGACAAATGTAGAGGTAGCGGTATTGGCAAGGGATGTACCCTGATGCATACCAAGTAGGGGTGGACCCTGACGCGTGACGACTCCCGTGATAAGTGCCAGCTATCCATTTGTATTTTTAACTCATGATTATTGTTTTTCAAATCCGGCCTTCGGCAGACGTGAGTCTCGTCGGAATGGGTGGCGGAAAGCCATTCCTGGCTCCGCGTATTCGGACACTCTCACAACGATTTATGCTTACTTAGTGATTAAGTGGCTTACATCACAGTTTCCAACTAGACTGCCAGTTAACAACGGACCGATAAATTTATGAGCGTTGTGTTTTGTAGCCATTCACACCCGTGATGGTTTCCACTAGGTGGCGCACCGATAGATACATGACGAGATTTACAAGGTTTGGGAATACCTTGTTCTATCAGATTCCAGCGCGCATATAGCATAGTGGTGCGTGTTCTGTATCTATCATGTTACATTCTATTGTGCTATTGGTACAGGATGGATTTCAAATGCTTCGGGTATGTTCGCCATACACGCCCCTAAGTTCCTGCTGGGAGCAAGTCATGCTAATACATTTATGGTCGCCGTGTACGCCCTCCGAGTTCCTGCTGAGCACGCCTTGCTATGATACATCATAATTATGGTATTTCTCCACCTATCAGAACATGGGGTCAGTTAAGCGCAGAAAAAACATGTTCTGTCGGACTACTGACCAAACAATTACCAGCACTTGAAACAACGGAAACAACCCCACCACGACCAACAACCATGTTCGTCTAATGACCCGAAAGTATCGGATGAGACGGACGACAACTGCGAGTGCGAGCCATAATCGTCATATATATATGACGGAGCTCGCGATCTCAGACGGTACATCTGGTCATTTATTTGGTGACTTGCAGTTGAAATAAACAATGAAGACTCGTACGCTGTAAGAAGTTCGGCTTTCCATGATTTTGCGCGGAATAGCTGCGTGTAAGGGACAAAGGTATAGAGCTCTAGAGCGTAGTTTGTGTTCGAGTAATGTGTTATGGACTTAGCATAGAACACTTGACGATCCAATTTATATGAAACGGCACGCGACCTGTTATGAGCACGAGGGAATAGGGCGCCGGGTTTGGGTTCACGGCATAAGACGCGTGGAGGTGTGTGGTGTGAAAATTCCTGAATCTGTGTGGTGTGAAAACGCTCGAAGGTGGATCGGCGGGAATACGCAGAAGATTCGTGGTATGAAGACTAGTGAAATGAAGGTGCGTTCACAGATTGTGAAGAAATAAAGTGACTGCAGTGCAAATGCATGTGTCCAACGGCGTGATGCCGAGATAAAATGAATAAAAGAGGAGCGGATGAAAAGCTGTGTGCACAGGGGCCGATATTATCAACGGATACACCACTCACGATATGGGCGGGCTAGGCGGTAGTGACCCGTTCGAGTAGGAAAGTTATCTTCATCGAGGATACCATCAACGGAGGCTCATAGCCTTCTCTACCAGGCCAGTAAAGCGTGTGCAGGCACCTAAGTGTTCCTGATATGTGGAGCTTTCTATTGGACAGACCCTAGACGAATGAAGATAGTCATTTCTTCTTAGAAAAATGATGCACGAGTGAAGTGATAAGATGTCCTCGTTCTTTATCTCCAAAGCTCGGACCACCAGAATCCGAGTAACAGTCATTGAAAATATAAAAAGTGGATCTGAGTGGGTATATGATGAGAAAAAGTGAATCTCCACAATTGACTGACGGTGTTTTTGGTTACAGATACAGAGAATTGTCATATCGAGAATACCAGCACGTTCTTCGTTATCCGAAACTTCTTCCGATACTAACCAGCATCGCATTCCTTGTTTAGATGTTTGCTGAAGACGTCCTTCGTTTTCGCGCCCGAGGATGCTGACATGGCAGTGATTAAGTCTATAAGGGTCCTCTGGTGCGTGGCCGCTGCACAACGATATAGGCTAGATCTGAATCAGGGTTGAACGCCGCTGCATGTTTGCCTCCTGTATGTCTTTAGAGGCCAGGAATTCGACGTATCGGTGTCGTGTTATTTCTAACGATGCGGGGGGTATGTACGTCCAACTGACGGCCCAAAGACGTGACGGAAATGAAGACGCGCTAATATTACATAACACCCGATCTCGTCCATCGAATAGCGTGAAGTAGGTTGAAACCCGTGTCCCTTGTTAGTGGGCACAGCAATCGAAGACGTCGTTCAGGACCCGCATAATATTGTAGTTGCCAGCACAGTACCGAGCAGCCACCAGGACCCAACCACCAATTCCGAAGAAGGATCCATTTTCGAACTCTGAGCTGCCACCTCACATTACGGATCGAAAGGTGTTCGAGCCGGTGGATACTGACTCGGATGTCGCCATTTTAGGTGCAGACATGGCAAAGGCAGCAGCAACATTTTTTAAGTTGATGTTATGTCAAGGGAACAACAGAGCGGCCCGAGTTGGATGAATTTTCAGAGGCTGCCATAGGGAGCAATGACGACTACACTTCTTAGCAAACCTGGATAATGGAGGTTATATGGAATAGTTTGAAAAAGGACTAGATGGTGAAGATCAGCCCAGCGACAATGGCTTGAAGAAGACGAGGTCACACCCGAGAATTCAGCAAGTACTTATCCCCGGACTTCCCATTGATATTAAATCTGCCTCATGCATCTCCAGTGGGCTACTGCAGATGCAGCCGTACCGGTAATGTCACGGCTGAACAGAGCAAACCCAAGATTTTATATAATGCCGAGCTTCGGTGTGACAATTTACAATTTACAAGTTCTGTTCTGTGCTTAGATAACTCCGCAGGATACTCAAGGTTACCAACTTACTTCCGACCGTGACTTAGCGGTGTATTTACGTCTTCCCCATGGATTAAAGGTGCGTACAGTATAGCCTGTCCTGCCATGGTAAAACGTATGTCCCGGTCGAAGCTGCAATAGCACGAACTGCACCTTGAGGAAGCCATTACACCTTCTTCAGATCACACGTCCAGTCACCGTATCACAGTCTACTTGCTTATGTGGCAACAGAGAAGCTACAGTTACTAGCAATCAACGATCGATGGTCCACGTATTGTGCGACTGTTCACACCACCGGTTCATACCGGATGGTTTCGTTTAGCTGGCAGAAGAAAGCTGTCATGGTTGGCGGAGTGACAACGCGACAAGGTTTGCGAGTTGTCAGTATACTACTGATACGAGTGCACACCATGGTAAATACGTGCTTTATTAGTTTTATGGTGGGTGTTACTTGACTATTTTGCTATTGTTTTAGGATGCATGGTAAAATGGTCCGTGTCCCATATATGCCCTGCAAGTTCCAGCTTGGAGCATGCTGTACTAATAGAAATCTATGGTATTTTTCCACCTATAAGATCATGGAAAGTGATCAACTGGGCACAGAATCATGTTTTGTAAAGCTACTGACCAAGCGGTCACCAGCACTTGAAACAGCGCCAGAGGCCACCCCACCACGACCAACAGTCAAAGTGGTCATCTGATGTGTCGCAAGTATCAGACGAAGCGGATGACGCTACCGAAACGGCGTCATACATGTATGATCGAGGGCGCGATATACGATGAGACACCTGGTGGTCTCTATCTGGTCATCGAGATCGAAAATAACAAGAAAATACTCATACGATGTAAGAAGTCCGTTTATTCATTCTTTCGACCATGGTGCGGGTAGGGGACCAAGGTAGAGTGCACTTGAGTTGGTTCTATATTCGGGCGATGTGGTAGGAAATAAAAGTTGGTGAGTCAATTTATATGTAACAGCAAGCGATCGTTGCGAGCAATACGCGAAGGAGGGGATACGGTGGCTAGTGTAAAATCTCTCTGGATGATCGTAGTTTTACATGCACGGATTCAAATAACATTTTCTTGCCGATGGAGTGGCTTCGGTACGATTAGTGCCGCGTCCCAAGGCTGCCCATCAAGGACTTATTCTATCCACTACGTAGCACTATGCTACGTGGCGCTACCTCGTGATGTTATGTCTGTGGGGATTTTAACTTCTTGCTGAGGCACACGACCGCATCCGTAACGATTCATTGCTTCAATAAATGGCATACAGATCGCAGGGGAAGGGAGAAGAGAGAATTTCTTCAGGTGGATGGCTTGGTTCGGCGGCCGCCCACCCATCTCGCAAGTGTTTCTTTAACAAAAAAAAGAACAAAGAATTCCTTGTAGATCAAAACTAGTATAGGCATTTCTCCATGGATGAAACACGCATTCCCAAGGGTATCTGCGCACCGAATGACACGTGGTGTAATGCCATGTTATAAGTGCATACCAGATGCGCTGGCGACAGTGCAGGACAGAGACACCTCGGGCAGTTGGCAAGTAAAAATCAACTTGGCGACCTCAGTATGGCCCGCTGGCCACCCAATGGGTCGAAATTCCGACCTTGCAGATTACAGCATTCCGGCACTTGATTATCTGCAGAAGCGCATAGTATCACAACAAACGCCGCACCAAGAAATTCTCCACCCCACACCTTCAAGTTCGAACTTGAAACTCTGCCCGAATTCCTTTTTTAGCCGAGTCACCTTGATTATACCGTAGATTGTTCCCGATGAGATACGCCAATCACAGATTGCGGTACAACGATGTTGTAGTGCTACGTGGCTGAAGCAGGCTGCCTCGCGACGGGAACGTGTTCCGCCATCGGGAACATATTGTGCAACCACGGAGGTTCTCTTCAAGTATTCAAATAGACAGATTTATACATGCCGGGGTACTGTCAACCTTGCGTATTGAAGGACTCTTTCGAGCGTAAAGACATGGCTGTTTCTACACATATTGACTGGTAAGCCTGTGATGAGAAACCTTTGGTGCCTGCAAATCAAGCCCTTGTTGTCTAATGGTTATGACGTCAGACTTCTACCATAGAGGCGCATCTGGAGGTTGCGGGTTCGAGTCCCGCCAGGGGTTGCTTTTTGCGATGGTAATTCAGCCTGAGCGTAACTACCACGTTCAAGTTATCCGTTTCGTATTTTTCCAGGTCCCCACCTCGCCCTCAGGCTGCAACTCCCGGTGGTAGTGCCGGTACGTGTTCGTACTTGGCATTGCTTACAAGTACGCACCAAGAACATACGGAGAGTCATTTTCTAATTTCACCACATCGTGGCCAAACAATCACCCTGCACTTTCTTGCCAGCCTCATCGTGTGCGAGGATCAGAACGCATAATACATATAATCACCAGCTTCATAAATCATTTGGAGGAAGGCAGTCGTTCCGTCGTTATGGTAATCTGTCCTTCGCCTCCACTCAGCCTATCCCAACCCTGTTCAACGGCATCGTATCGCCTTCGGCGGATGGAAATGCCGCTCCACTCACCTTCTTTCGATTGTCGGTCATTAGTATATTTGTAGCGCATATGGCACAGAAAGGTTTCGGGAAGGACAACGGTGAGTTTTACCCAATTGAATACTTCCATCTTTTTCCGCCGTGCGTCAATTCACAGCAGCCAAGCTCACCAGCAATGCAGGCACAGAAACAAGTGTTGCTTCACGCGCAAAATGAATCGATGGACTTCAGGCGTAGTCCTCTGGCTGATTAATTCCCGACATTGTAAGATTTGGTCCAGGACCGGCTGCTCCCTCATTGTAAACATACCGAAGGAAGGTAATTTTGCATATATGGCATATCTAGGATGACCTGAATTCTCTGGCAGTCGTGACTTGAACTGCGAGGCAAAGGCAGTGGGGTGGTTGTTTTCCATAGTATTCATGCTGCTATCATCCCGACACCTTACAAAGAAATCGTGGATTGAAGAGTTCAGTCACGTTTCAAAGCGTCTCAGCAGCGTCAATCACAGATGAAGTTCCAACATCTTTCTTGGCGTATATTTCCCACACCAGAATGACAAAATTAACATAACAAGGAGCGGATCATCTGAGCAAACGCTGTCATATGTTATTCGCATCTTGGCACCGGCAATTGCGATGCGTCTTGATGCGTACGCATGCCTATACTAGTAGGACCGATTGCAAGATAGCAGCCGAAAGTTAAGTTAAGATCCGAGTGGAAGTAAGACAGGTCATAAACATCATGCACCGAGCAATGCCAGTGTTTTGCAGGAAATTAGCTGCGAGTTGAGTCGAGAGGCATCAGCACTTACAATGATCTCAAGCCGAACATAGCTACCATGACTCAGAGTGGCATGTGTTCAGGAACCGATAGCAGATGAACAGTGTGCAACTGCTCGGCAGGGCTGCACATCTCGAGGTTGACAAAGACGGGACCCCATGTCCCATGATAACTAAGCACGATGGAGTGTGCATTGATAGTTGTCAGCATTCAGCACACGGGTGGCTGCTGCCACATCGCTTCTGCATGGGAAGTCTCAATCTATTCATCTGGGTGCACCTGACTGACTACATATAATGAGTTCAACCGCATCTCCAGCTTCGGAGGGGCATACCGCCATACCACTTCATTATGTTTTGCCCTTCGGGTGGGAATTTGCTGGCATCGGAAATTAGATTAGGTTAACGTTTAATGGTAGCTGATCAAACTTTGGCCATGTTAGGATCAGAGGCTCTTGCCAAACAGAGCCACCTATAGTAGTCAGTGGAGAGCAAACCTTTTATTTGAAAGGTTAATGCGTCGAGCAGCGGATTAATATTGTGCACTGTTTTCTTCTCTCTTTTGAAAGTCAAATCTGGTGCAGTTCTCAGCGCTTATTCTTTTCGTAGTTCGCTGATCAGGCCCATAGGTTGATGCCATGAGTTCTCCTCATGATGCACCCGTGCTTTCGAGCTCGCCTCCTTCCATTAGAGGGATTTCCCCCGTTCGAAGACGGGACAATAGAGAAAGTTTCTGTCAAACCGATTTGTTGGATGGCACCCGTCCCCATATCTCGCCGGCGCTTGTCCGATCTTATGATCCGAATGACCCACATGTGAGGGAGAGGCAGAGGACACTCGATGTAGACATGGCTCTGCATCTGTCCAGAGCGCGGAGAGAGACTATTGCGACACCTCTATCGACATCCTATGAATCCGCTCCTCACCCGGAGACAGAGACCCCATTCTCACATTTCTCGGCTCTCGAACAACACGATATTGATATGGCTCGTGGGGATAGGATTAGTCACCTCGATGGAGTGAACGGTGGTTCTGATGGGCTACACTCCCCACGTTCCGTAACCCCTATCGACTTGAGGATGCAGCACCTTGACCAAACCCATGACCCAGCGCTTCTTGCAACTATGGGGAGTGAGTATCGACCGATTCGAGGCGAAGCCCTTGTTTCTATGCCGGGGCTGCCGGTGTATGAAGCGAGTGTAACTCGTTCTGTTTTCGCGTTTGCCCACCTGGAGGTCTTTGCGGCTCAAGAAAAGGCTGAATTGGGCATATCGTCACCTACAGATACCCAGGGTTCAGGATTCCGTTTACGCCGTCCGACCGCTGGACAAAGTGGGGGTACGGAATTCACCGCATCTCCACCCGGTGGAGCCCCTGCGTTTGATGCAGGACTTGAGTCCCCTTATCGCAGCAATCGACAACGCAAACTTAGCCAGAGCAGTCCCGTTCCTAGGCATAATCGGAAAGGTATCCGGGGAAAGATGGCCCTATTCGAGAATCACGGCGGAGACCCAAACTTCAGTTTTCCCAATCGCCTGGGACCTGGCCACCTGAGCGCCATACCATCCTCGGAGAACCTAGCAGCCAACCAGTACAGCTCTGGAGGAATGGGAGGGGTCATTTCACCCGGACATGACAGACCATACCGATTCTCCTTTTACTCCAATGCATTGTCTGCCACTATCCATGCACGGAGCCTCAGCGAACTTCCTGCGGAAGGGCAGTCTTTCGAGGATTTGTTTACTGGCTTGCCCCCTCCTGACCGTCAGCGAGACACCAAGGGCAACGTGCCACCCGTTTCATACCCAATTCCCGTCCCATCGTCACACCAGGGTCCGGCATTTGTCAATGATACGAACAAGCGCCCCGTAACTGCCCCTCCAGATTCTACAACCCCCAGTTACAACGGCAGCTATCTTGGTCGTCCGGAGAAGGGTGGAGCTGGTAATCTTGGTCCACCAAACAGCGTCGGAGGTGGTGGCGAGCTCGAAGGGAACACGTGGTGGCTAGATGTCCAAAGCCCAACAGACGAAGAGATGAAAATTCTGAGCAAGGTACTTTCAATTTAACAGTTGCTTGTCTGAACTTAAGCGTGTCTCTAGGTCTTCTCTATTCACCCGTTGACAGCTGAAGACATCCAAATGGAGGAAGCTCGTGAAAAAATCGAGCTGTTCCGGAACTACTACCTTGTCTGTTTCCGGAGTTTTGACCAGGATCCTTACAGCCCTACGCACCTGGAGCCTCTGAACATGTACATCATTGTATTTAGAGAGGGGACTTTGTCTGTGGGTGCTCTACTATTCCCCTGCTACGTTATATTCACTATCTACAGTTCCACTTCCGTCCTACCCCACACACGCAAAATGTGCGCCGGAGAATAAAGCAACTGAAGGATTACATCAATGTCACATCGGACTGGATTTCGTACGCGTTGATCGACGATATCACGGATGCCTTCGGTCCTCTAATTCAGTCCATTGAATACGAAGTCGACTCTATCGATGAGCTGGTCCTTATTCTGAAGGAAGCGGAGCAAAGCGATATGCTAAGAAGAATTGGAACATGTCGCAAGAAGGTCATGGGGTTACTCCGTTTGATGGGTAACAAGGCAGACGTCGTCAAGGGGCTCGCAAAAAGATGCAATGAAAACTGGAGGGTGGCGCCAACGTCAGACATCGTGAGGTCTTCAGCCCTAATCTTCCGCATCACCTTACTTACTGTCGATAAAAGGGTCTATATCTATCCGATATCCAGGTCAGTTGTCTCCGACCCTCAACTGGAACCTTGTTGATCGCACTGGGTTATTAGGACCACTTGATAACCATGACGCAAAATCTGAATCATTACGAAAAAATTCTGTCTCGGTCGCACTCCAACTACCTGGCGCAGATTTCTATCGAAATGACAGATGCAAACAACCAGATCAACGATGTCCTCTCGAAGATGACTGCGTTGGGTACAATACTCATCCCGATGAACTTGGTAACAGGTACGTTACCTCTCTTCGTCTTCGATAACTTTTGTTTTCATGGCTCGTGCAGGTATATGGGGGATGAATGTTCACGTTCCGGGCCAGAATGTTACGGTATGTGGGTGATTGTTTGCACATCGCCACTATTCATCGGGCTTTTCAGGATAATTATCACTGGTTTGCTGGAATCCTCTCTGCGCTTGCAGCCTTCGGTATCATAGGTGGATACACCACGTATAAACTCATAGTCAAACGATAAATGCGGGGGTGATCGTTATTTTCTTACTTTTTAAGGGCTTCCTTCTCACAATTCGTAAATCATTTACTATCAATTTTGTCATCATGATTTGCGACTAAACTTCTATCGAGTTCGCGGGAGAACTAAGGATCGCCCCCAAATTTCCATTCACAATATAGCTTCTTTCTCCATTCATATATTTAATTCACGTACAATCGACATGCCAAAAATGAATGCTATGTAAAACAGAGAAAAGTTAGGAGTACATAGACTTATCAGAACCAAAGCAAAATTCCCAGGTTACGCGTAAAACTACAGAGGTCTACTTGTGATTTCCAACAAGAAGCTTCACTGACTTGACGGAAGAACATTCGCCATTCATCGATTTAAGAGACGAGGAGGATGGGGGTCTAGCGTATGGAGGAGGGATCGAAGGCGCTCGTCGAGGGGAGGGTTCTGTGTCAACTGGTGATACAATCATTGCCAGCGAAGGTGAAAGTGCCTGCTGCATCGCACGAACTCCAATGTTAGCTGAAGGAAGAACAGGGGTTTGAGGAAGGCGCCGCTGCTTGGGTGATCTCGGCTCGGAGTTGTCTTGCGGACTGCCATCCACATATTTACGCTTCTTGTTCAAGTGTGGTGACTGCGCACGAGATTGTTCTTGAGCTTGCACGCGGGGAGGCAGTGGGGATGGAGTGACACTCTCCCACGGAGTCGACCAAGGCGGGGGAGGTGGAACGTGATGCCCATTCGTTGATGGCTGCCTTGCAAGTTCATAAACAGGTGTCGGCGGTGTGGGGAGTGCGATGGGAGTGCTGTGAATATGCGAATGTCGGTGGTGCGTAGATGGTCCTGGTTCAGCACTGCGGGGCATCACTGGTATTGGAGCGCTCCGGGGAGTTGGTGTGCTGCCGCCGCTGAGTTCAGGCTGACCCGGTGAAAATCGTATGAGCTCCACAAATAGTGTCTGAGTGTATGGGGGTAACATCTTCGTGTAGAGAATGTCCTTGCTGAAGGTGTCAAGCATTGCGCTCGTATTTACATATGTCTCTGGATCTTGGTTATCTGCTAATCTGTCAGCATAGACAACACCTTAGAGCTTAGACAAATGTTACTGACCGACATGCTTCACGCGTACTTCCGAATATATGTATGGGCGATTCCTACGCAAACAGCACAGTGGGCACATAAATCGATTGTTACCACTGGCGTTGGCCTCTATAGGGAAGAAGACACATCCAGCGTGGTAAAGCCGTGAGCAAAGGTCGCATTCAACGGTTGGATAATTGAGAAGGTACGGTGTGCGACCGCGGCATATGCAGCGCGTACCGTCCAACCAATTCTTGTCGATATCCTGCCCAAAGGTGAATTTCGGTCTGCGCCTCTTCTTGACCCGAACAGCTGGAGGTTGACCAGCGAGGATGCGATGCAGACCAGCCAAGTCGAGACCGTACGAGACTTCCCTACTTGGAGACACAGCAAACTGGATCTTGTATAATTTGCGCATGTAGTGGCGCACCTGGGGAATATATTCAACCCGCTGGTTACCAGGTTGCGAAGCATAGGTCAAGAAGGAGCCAATAACGGTGCACAAACGATCTATCCGGTGGACAATGATCTCCAACTGCTTCCAAGCATCCGAGTAATTTCTGGTTATATCGGGTGCTTTAAGGAGGATGGTCGGCAGGAAACAAAAATGCCAGCTACGTTCCTTGTGGATAGCACCATTCCAGTGATGATGATCACAAAAAGGGCATGAACCACCATTGGCAGCGCAAACACCGTGGAATCTTGCAAAGCAATGATCGCACTGGACTGCGTCGGATCGAGTCCCAGGTGGAGGTGGCCGAACGGGAGTGGTGCAGATGCAGGTGAAGTACTCGTCATTGGGGGGTTGGTCATCCTCAGGTCTCGTCGACTCTTCGACATCATTCAAGATGTCCCGACCATGAGCACATTCATGCTGCGAACAATACCATGGCAGGTCTTCCAACCATTCTTGATGGCGAGTGAGCTGATCATCCAACTTCTCAAAGATGGGCAGTGAGAACATGGTGAGATGTTCTCGGGCATAGGACCTCCACTTTCGCATCATCTCAAAGATGTCCGTGTCTTCCTTGTGTCGATAACGATTTTGGAGGATCGATTCACATCTGTTCTCGAGATCCAAAGCAAACTCGGCAGTCTGCTTCAGGTCTCTTATAGCAGGAATGCTAAAATCCTTTTCAGCCCGACCGACGAAGCGCATGACCTCTGAGACCTTGGGCTTGGGTCCTTGACCATCAGGGGATATCCAAGACTTCGCCTGCTTCTCGAAATCCTTCGCCTTGCTGCGCGCGGACATCAATCTGTCGTAAACTGTGACGTCGATAGGAATAGTGGAGTCCATCTCGAAGAACTCGTCGAGTCCCTCGATAGTTTTGTGTGGTTGGTCCAACAAGTGCCTCGCCCGCTCTTCCCACTCATCCCCAGCTCGTTGACGAGACTCCAGGGTTCGAATGAATTTGTTTTCGAGAGGAATGCTGCAGGCTTGAGCACGAGTCAGAAGCCCACGGATGTCTTCCAGTGTAGCTGAGCTATCCTCCGCCTTCTCCTCCAGCTCTCTGATGAATTGTTCCCGAGACACAATAGTTTCAACTTCCAGTATTTCATCAAGGTGCACATTAACGGATGACGCGTCAAGTAGCAATCGTTCGCATTCAGCTTTGTATGCGTCCCGACTGACCACTGAATTGGTAGAACCGAGCAATGCCGTGGCTTTGCGCCGAATGTCTTCCGCTTTTTCTGCCAATGCACGAAGGGTTCCTATCTCAGGAGCGTCAAATCCGAGGGTCTGTACCTCCTTTAGGAGAGTATAAAGATCGTCGAGACCGCGGTCAGGCCTGTCACCCGGATCACGGTCATCAAATGCAGTGTTGTTGGCTTCGTGCAGAGGCGGGCGGCCGCGAGAACGGCGTGAGCGTTTACGACTTTGTTTGCGCATAATGAATGTATTGGCTGCATCCAACCACTCATTGCCACGGTTGACACATTTGCGGAGGGAGGGGAGTTCAGGGAGAGAATAATTGATCCGTTCGCCTTCAGCAAGGAGCCCGCGAAGAGACCGTAGCTGCGGGAGGTCGCTTTCCATAAGCACTTTGCGTAATTTGGCCCGCCATGCGCCAGGGATTGCTGCGCGCTCGACGACCTTCCCAAGAATATCCCGCAGGTCGGTGTCAGAAAAACGTTTCCTAAGGGTCAGTTCTTCTGGCGAATGACCGCAAAGTTGATCCATGTGATCTACGCAGACAATCTCGCTCGTGCAATGGCAGACAACCTGCGAGAGGTAACAGAAGGCTTTGCAAACTGTGCATTGATATTGGTCTTCGGGACGGTCCTCTTCCTCAAGGCGTTCAGAAACACCACGGTCACGGTACAATTGACGAGCCGCGAGTTCACGCTCAGTCATTTCCTTGAGACTAGACTCCAGCCTTCAAAACATGTTGAGCTCTGCCGACTAAACCATAATTTACTCGAAATCTTACCATAACGCAGTTTTAATGGATTGAGACTGTTGCGTAATCGTTACGAGAAGCTCGTCATGAGAGAAGACTGGCAGCTTCTTGTGTTCACGGTAACGTTGAACACAATCACGGCCAAAAGGTAACCAGTCTGGGAGTGCGAAATTGACGGCTTCATTGAAATTAAACTATCATGAAAATTAGTCAAAGACTGCGATCACTAGAAAACGCGCAAAACGCACCCCGTGGTTGAAGCCTGCATGATATGCTTTCGGAAAGGTGATGACAAACTCGCCTGCCCGTTGGTTGCACGCATACACGCGGACTCCAGCATCAGTGAGACGTTTCGGGTTCATCAATGTCACAAGCTGGAATAGGAGATCGGACTGCGCTTCAAATAGATCGGGCGCCTCACTCTTGATGGCGGCCTCGAACTTATCTGCGTCTTCCCCAGGGATTCCGTACCAGGTCTTTGTTTCACCCCAATGCACTAGATGAAAAATCAGGGAAAACAACAGCCGCAAATGGGACATGACATACTGAAGTTGATACTGTAAGTATAGTGATCCTGAAATAGTCGGTTGGTACCATGCGCATTTAAAATATAGCAATGCACATACCTCATTATGCCAACAAAATGTTGAGAAGACCATGCCAACGTATGTCCAAGGAACGGTCATGCCAGAGATATCAGACTTGATGTATCTGAGAAGGGAATCTGGAAGAATGGGCATATTGTTCAAATTCCACGAGTCCTTTGACGCAGGTTCAAGAGGATGTGTCTCTAACGTCGGCATGGCGCTGGGACAAGGGGAAAAATTATTAACATTCGTTTGAACGGTGAAAAATTTCCAAAAAATCATCCCACCTGCCATGCGTAGTGGAATGCACATCGGCACCATATTCAATCTCTACAGTTTCATTCGGCGACTGTACAAGGCGCCAAAATTCATTCTCCACATCGTACTCGGATATGAGCGTATTGCCGATGCAATTCACCGTAGGGTCATTGAGATCCGCGGCCGATGGAGACGGTGGAGGATGAGAGGTCCACCACCTTCTGCGGAACTCAAGATCACGCGCCTGGAAACTCGACAGACTGTGTTCTTCTCCCTCGTCGAAGCCAAAATCGCCACCGGTGCCAAAGAGACAGATGTGGCAAAACCACTGTCCCTTTGGAATGGTGGCCAAAGGGGGGTCAAGACAAAAGATGTGGAACCCTGTGATAATAAGGTTAAACACGCATGGATTTCAAACCTTGGAAGCGAATGTACCACAATCACACCCATCGCATAGCAACATTTTTTCGTCCTGATTCTTCTTCTGGCAAATCTCGCAGGACAGCTGAAAAATTATGAGTCCATCTGAAGGACTTGTAGGTGATATTTCATACCTCTAAGGTGCGCTTGTACTCGTCGTCGGGTTGAGGTGAAGCCGATCCTGGAGATAACCGGCTGGCGGGCTCCAAAGACTTCCCCGTGGCTGGGTCGTATCTACGGTTAGATTGTGATTGACCGCAAGCATTAACCGGCTTACGAGTCACTTCTTGAGATGCTACCCTCGAACTGCGCTTCGCAGCGGAGCTGTCCTGTCGTGGCCCACTCCGTTCTTTATAATCACCGTCATCAGAGGGTTCAGACAATGGACTAGACGTAGAGGTAAGTGGGCTGGATGGTGGGGAACCACGCTCGCGAGGTGATGTCAAAGGATGTGTGACAGTCTGAATGTTCATATGAGTCTTCAACTGCGGATCGCGCGCTACATTAGGAGATGTGGAAAGGATGGGTGAATTTCGAACCCGGTCGCAAAAATGCTCGTAAGGCAAGATAACTCGTGTATAAGAATTCTTGATCTGCGTTGATAGGCCAGGGATGCCACGGTAACCGAGGAGCGCCCCGAGGTCCCCCCACTTCTTGTTTTTAGTCACCTATGAAACTGTTCAGGGCAGTGGCTACGATAAGGGAGGATCACGCACTGCCTCGTAGCCACCGAGTTTCTGGACCTCTTTGCGAAGTAACCACAGGTCTAGGGGCTTGTGGTTGATGGTGGGTACGGATACACGAGGGTTGCCTTGTTGTTTATGGAAACGGTAAAGCTGCTCTAAGAAGTTGACCTTAGCACGAGACGAGGCCTCAATCGAGTTAAGGCGCTGCAGACGAGTCTTGAAACGGAACGCCTGCCGATGACAAAGAATTTATTAGGGTCGGCTTCGAAAAGGGGATGTCGCAGTGCCACGGAGAAAAATTATACAAACCTCGCTATCGGTTACAAATGGCATTTTCCAGCCGACAGGAGGGATGATCTTGCATATGCCATATTTCCCCGCCTTTTCTGAGATGGTGCGAATGTAAGCCATAGGGTCTCTGAACTCATCTGATGTCGGATAAAAAACTAAGCAGTCTTCCAATCCAAATGGACGAGGTTTAGAGCGTGTGGGTTGTGTTCGTGGACTTGAAGTTTTGACCGAGGACAAGTCTAATGTGGGCGAGACAGAAATGGGAGTGCCACCTCCAGAAAATTCATCAGAAAGTTCCGGCTGTGCCACATCATCATTGTCGAGTGATGAGACGTGGTTCTGCAGGGCGGCGAGAGCATGGGTCTTGGATTTGCGCGGGGCACGTTTGGTACTATTAGAGGTATTCTGCTGGGGCATTCCGGGCTGGGAAGGGGAGGAAATTTCCTCCTGTGAGGCAATGGGGACTGCACCTTCAACAGGAATTGATAGACAAGATGTGAATGTAGCAGGCTGTTTATTCGAAAATTCGGTTAGTAAGGCGTCTGATGAGCGAGAAGCGCTGCCTTGCGCAGGCGTTCGCGGAGAGCGACCGCGACGGGAGGGCGATCCCCGCAAGGAATTTGGGGGAGAAACAGTCTGCATAAACTAGCAGACGAACGATAATAATTGTTATCGTCGAGGAAGAGAAAGAGTTATTGTGAGTGAAAGCTTCACTCTTCCGAAGGTCCTGAATGTGTGGGAGCGGGCATTGAAATTGTGCACTGAGTTATCGTGGTTGCCTTGTTGCTTCGGCGTGGGAACGTGACTTCATATTCGCGGAGTCGAATTGAAAGCCTCCGTTTCCGCCTTAGCGGAAACTTGTTCCTGCTGATTTGTATTTCACCTCTATTTCCCTACTATTTCCTTGCAAAACACACCCGTGAACTGCACCATCCTCCTACGTGCATCAAGGCAAGATCCTACATATGCATGAAGCGTGTCTATATTACACACTAGATCAGACGCCCAAGATACACTTAAATCATTCACCGTGGAAATGCTGATCGAGATGGAACTTGTTACCGATGTGGAAGTCTTCCACAGGAAGTCCATCTGTGGTCAGATGGAGCTGAGGGGGGTTAAGTTTGAGAGTGCGCCGGACACTTAATGAAAAATGCATGCATTGATCCTTCAATTCATATGCCCCATTGCGTTGTGGCCCATCAACAAATGATATTCAAATTTCAGCGAGTATCAATAATACTTGCCAGACAAGAGGCGGTAGAATGACATTACTACACCAATCTTGGCAGATCTGGATCTGTATTAGTTGTGCGAGGCGTACGTTCCACGCCGTTATGTAGTACACAGCTTCGCATAATGCATGAAGCTCCAGGCCAGGCATATTATGTGCCCCAACCAAGCACACGTGCTACGTATGCTAAAAGTTCTTCGTGTCTCACGTACGAGCTTACATACTCCAGCACCCATTATTCCGGTGCGTTTCATCATTTGTATCGGGTGGAGTGAACAAAACAGATAGGCTTGTGCACCAAAAGCCCGCACTTTCTTCTGTGTCAGTTGAGTCGATCCAGCAATTGTGGACCGAAATAGGCGTGCTTTTGTTCAAAATCCTATTTTCGGCACTCGGAATATTACAGGCAGCAGCTCGTATTTTGGGACAATGGAAAAATAGGTCCCAGAGTTGGCCACTATATTATATATAGCGACAGCTGTGTATTTGAATTGTTGTAGTCCAACTTGAAGCCACATCTTTCATCTTCAGATAAATACATTTTTCGGCGGCGCTCGCGAGCTCTTCCTATTTTCGGGTCACGCGGTGTTTCCTGCCAACTTAGGGGGTTACGGGAGCGGGCTTTTTTGATTTAGAATGTTACGTTATTACATTTCCTGATTGCTCTTCAACTCCACTGGCACTATACTAGATAGTCCCACGAGTTCGTCTGTCCCTAGAGTTCGACCTTTGACTCTAGCACACGCATTTCTGCCCGGATCCCTTATATATGTTGCATGC
>MU837035.1:51856-74134 GCA_029603245.1 Rhizopogon salebrosus TDB-379 | reverse complement strand
GCAACGTTGAAGGCCCATGAAAGTGCTACTAATAGCTTGCCCCTCTCCTTCTTGATGTAGACAGACTGGTTGCTACTAATAGCTTGCCCCTCTCCTTCTTGATGTAGACAGACTGGTCCGCATCCAGACGAGCAGTAGGGAGCCCACAGAAGTTAAAAAATTTAGCTCGCGCTGGTTGGAAGTTTAAGAGATAATGTATTGAGCAACAATATAACCTACTGAAATAACGCATAAACCTGGCTGCAAGACGATCACCAATGGATATGGCGCAAAAATGATAGCACTTGCCTATGACACAAAGAGAGTGGGCCTCGTAGCCACCATGAACATTTTCTAGTTTCACTAATAATCAAACAAAATCAGCCGTCATAAAAGACTTTTCGCTCGCCTTGAAGCTGGCCAATTAAATCAAGAATCTTTGTTAATTCGTCGCCATCGAAGGGCGAGAGCGACAGGTCCGTCGTGATAGTTTCTGTGTGCCAGTCTTTCAGCTTTCCATAGACGCAGTCAGACGAAATTCTCACCAGCGCTAGCATGCACAACAATTTCTTTGAGGTCATTGAGCAGCGCAGATCCCGGCAGCCTTTCGTTAGGATACATCTCGCAGTGCGACCTTACAAGGGAAGAAATTAGGTCTTGCACTGACGATGCATGTTCTGTCCTACCCGTGTCAAAAGAATTTTGCAAACAGAAGAAGGAAACGTACAAAATGACAGACTTGCCAGTACTGATGCTCAATAGCATACTCTGCGAAAACAAATTATTAAGACATGCCAGTTGTCCACTGCTGCAAGAGGTCGCACTGATATGGCTCATCTTCTCGACACCTCGAACCCCATCAAAGAGCTTCTCCGTATGTTGATCATGGACCCAGAAAAGCAGGCGTTTACGATGATCGACGAAATAGTATCTGCATATCTGGGCCCTGGTCCCCCGATTCCTCAACAACTGCACCACCAGTTGGATATCGACGCCACAAGTCACATCCACTGCAAGTTTGAATAGAGCAGTTATACATAAGTCTATCTTACCCCGACGTTCACTGCTCTGCAAGTCCGAATCGGAGTAGACACCCTGTTGCGAGGTGTCAGAGACCGTCTGCATTATATTCCAATGATAAATGTCCATACGCGCACGTCTTCATAAAAATAGAGCGCTCCTTCAGGGTGTACACGGGCAGACCAGTTTCCGCCGCAATGAACACTGCGATTTATGATCTCTAATTCCGTCCAAGGATAATGTAGTACTCACTCCGTATAATCCCTCGTTAGAGGATTAATCGTCGGTGACAGATGGATGGGCTCGCTGTTACCCCCGTGAGTATCAGAAATCGTTCGGAACGCGAGAAGCTCACGTGGTAGGCTTTTTATCGTATCGAATCACTTCGGAGGGCGTGAATGGCTGGAACTCTGTGCTCTCAACTGGACCCGGGCTGGCAGAAGATGGCTGCTGGGCATGATTGGACGATGGTGGAGCGGTAGGGAATGGCAATATTGGGAGGGAGGAACTATTGAATGGGGGCACGGATGGCGTAGGAATCTGTAGCTGATTGTTGAACTGAGGAAGGGCAGAGCCAGCAACTTGGCCCGCGGGTTCATCTCTATGAATGCGTTGCAACCGGGTGGACGCAACATGAGAATATTTTTGCAGAAGGCTGTGAAACAGGCGATGCACGAGTCGCAGGGGATAAGAAAGATATCTAGACAACATATTCAGAAATACTCTCAAGTGGTTGGCAAGCCTCCGAATTTCATGACTGTGCGACATGTTGTTGGTGAGTACCTGACAAAGAAGTTAGGACACGAGGCAAAGCTGTAGCGCTGGTAGTACCAGCTGCAGATATTTGGATCAAACATTGCATCCTTCAAGCGCTGGAGCGTAAAAATCTAGAATGTACTTACGTAAAAAGCAAAATGTATTCCAAATAAAATTGGAAGAAAGCAAGATATAGAATACGAGATATGATCCGCCCACCTTCGGACGTGTGGTGCGAGTGAGGCAAATGGAGCATGTTATTGAAAGTAGCGTAATGCTTCATTATTTGCTATAGTAGGAGTCCTTTATATACGATGTTTGAACTTTGTGATATCTCCATCTTCGTTATTCGGAACAGATAATATCCTAATTTCTGATATCATTGGTTTTGTATTCTGGATAGCGCGGTATATAGTTGACCAGAACGAATTACTGTGTAGGTCATATTGAAAGTTTGAAACCAGGTAATGAGCGTGTTTATATAAGCTATTATGTCACGTGTCCAACCACGTCCTTATCGTCGTTTGTACGGCGCAATGAAGACATTGAAGAGCGAGATCTTGTGAGCCGTTGAATAATGTTGTCGCGTATGCGGCTCGAAGTGAAAATTGTCTACGGTTCACTGTCTAGCTTGAGCCACGAGGATTGAAGGAGAACGTGATGCGAGGGAGGCAATGTGTTTCTGTAGTGTTTGGGATTTGCACTTCGACAAAATGGCGATGCAACCTCCTGGTACGGTGACTTGTGAGGGTATCAAATTAATGGAGGACGTGAAGAAGAAAGATCCGACATTGTATCTGAGCAACAGGCCCTTCAGCTTGCGCGAGTAGACAGATAAAAAGACAGCAAGAACAGTATGTACAGTTAAATCAGGCATGTTGATCACAGAACGGTTCGTTGAGTTCGATGTTCGTCCCTGGAATTCTGTCTATTGTTTTTGTCATGAATACTAATTTGGCCGGTGTGCAGCACCATTGTTCAGCGAATATATTGCAGGCGTTGCGCATTTTACATCCGAGATAAAATTTGTACCTACTCACCCGTTTTGGTTTTTGCAGATTGCGTTGGATTCCGCATTTTTTTTTTTCTTATCCACTGCATACAGCGTCGCATTCTGAACACCAAAGATACCGTGAAAAGCGCATGCAGAAGTCATAATAGTGCGATGAGAAGAGAGGAAAAGACAGCTGGGTTCTGGTCAGTCATATGCTAGTGTAGTAGAGCCGATCATGGATAAATGGAAAATCTCAATCAGATAAAGGAGCAAGGTGAAGCAGATTATAGAAATTGATGTTGTAGTAAAAGACCACGACACGGTAAAAAATTAAAAAGAGCGGCAAGGGGTTGTGCACTTCACATCCGACATCCGAATTAAAACTTTGTACTTAATCACACCTTTTGGTTCCGCGGAAATAGAGCTTGGGCTCTTATATTATAGAGATGTGATCATTATTATAAGTATCTACAGCTACCTGGCATTAGTAGAATAGTAGATCTGCAATCTGCACGAATTATTCCGCAGCACTGCAGCAGCCTTTTAAAGCACATGTTGCGAACATCGGATAGCAGTACTTGGACGAGTCGCAATCCAATGAATATATTTAATAGTGATAATCAAACTTCACAATTCGACGTTGATTTACATCTGCTGAATCGTAGTAGAAGATCTCAATCGTGGACCGTGGTAACTTACTGGTAAGAGACTCTTGTGGATAAATGAAAGCGACGATTCGAAATCTTAAAAGCGCCTGTTGCCTTGAAGCTTGAAACTGAAAGCCAGGTCAAGATGGGTCAAATTGAGCTCCAAGTTTGCCGTGTGCAACTAACATCCAATCGGATTCGCGGAGAACTCCATGGGTATATGGTACCGGGCAGTTTGATCGAGATGCGTTTGTCTTGTGATAGCATCGAGCCAAGACACCAGTAACACTTCTTCCCTACTCCGATGGCTTTGTTGGTTGTCGCCGCAGTCTAATGCACCATTTCAATGAGCACTGATTATATGAATGGGTGAAGTACAGGACTCACTGGTCCGATCAAGATATTTATACGTTCAATAGTTTCTGAATTTCAGAGTGCATTCCAATAATCCACGCGACTTGAGGGACTGGGTTCCGAGAAATATGTCAAAGGACCCATCGACGTAGCCTCGGAATGCATAGCGTCCGTAAATTTTCGAGTCCAAATTCCTGTTGAGATTAGCCATATCTCGGACCCTACCAGACTCCTCGACCGAGCGAAGTAATCGTTTGAATAATTCATCAGTGATGACTTCTGTCCTGACAATGTCGCTATCTCCATGCAATGTCAAGCTTGCCGTTTATGATGAACAGATATTGGCGAGAGGTAAGCGAATCGAGAGCTGCACTCCAGGCAAGCATAGCTCTCAGGTGGCGTAGGACAAGATGTCCATTAAACTCGTCCGTTTCGCGTGACACATCAGATTGAGATTTCAACGGTGTTCCATTTCAGTAAAGAAGCATCATACCGTCGTCAGCGTTGTGGGAGATTGAACGCGTTGGTGAGCGACGTCCATGTCAGGTGGATCTCTGCAATGCGAGCACTTCACATAACGATGCATCACTCGGCGATCACAACGAGATCTTCCTTGAAACCTTCGACGTTATTCTCGCTCTTCTTATCAGCCGTCTCCAAGATGCCTTCCAGATTCAACAACAATTGCCGAGTAGCCAAGCCCAGAAACCTACCGTTGCGTTCGGGAACTTAACTTAATAAATTCCTCGCCCGAAGAGCCTCTGTTCCAAGTCTTCATCATCCGAAGTTGCCCAGGCGGGATAGTTCAACCAGCTAGGAACCTTGAACCACCGAGGGTCCTCAAGGAGCTCGCTGGTTCCGGAGTCCAACACGAGTTCCCTCAGCTACATGCGCCTTCCATGTCTTCATGACTTGCCTGACTCGCTTGAATAGCATTCGATAGCTGCGATAATGACGAAAATATAAAGATCCGTGTAACGTTCGGGAGCTGACTGATAGCACGTCAGAGCAGCCCATAAATCTAATGTGTATTCGTTGAGGACCACATTGTCATCACTTCAGAGTTCAGCACTGGCCAATGACGCGGTTGATATATGCTCCAACACGCTCCTACCGGTCCAGATCCACGCTTTCACCAAACGATTTCCTCGACTTGGACACGTCTTCAGTGCATAGGTTCTTCTCCTCAGACTTCGAGGAAGGATTTCAAAGTGACAACCAAAATCGACAGCTTCCCGTCAGGAAATTGTCGCAGTAACCTTCTTTGCCTCAGTAGTGAGCAGATTAGCAAAGTTGAAGTATCCCAAGATGGTCATGAGGGCTCGAATACGATTTTCCACTTCGAGCTTATCCTTCGAGGGAGTAGATTGGACGTGGAGCAGGTTGGAACATTGGGTGTAACAGAACGCGCTAGTCCAATTGTCGGAATTTGAATTTGAGTTATCTGGAAGCCTCCCCATACTTCGCGTAAATCAACAACAAAGATTCAAGCGATGGTCTTGGCAACTCATCATTATTGTCGATCAAGATTCAATAAAATCTTGTTGTAAGCCGCCTTGTGCGGTCTCACCAAAGAGATGAAACAATGAAACGGAGGCTGATCACCTTGTCAGTGATCGAGATTTGTGATATCACTGTACAGAGTACCGGTGCCGATGGCCTCGGTAAATATACGTGAGGATAGGAACGTGAAGTGGATACTACTTAATCACATGGTGAACAAGAAAGGATACATGAATGACGATGTGCGCGGATAATATGATCCATCGCTCCATTCGACTATGCCCAACTTGAACAAGGGCAAGGCTTACTGACGAAAGGTGAAGGCAGACACAAGGATGGACGAGTTTATAATATCTTTGTTTTGCCCCTTAGAGGCTACGTGACAAGGCCGCAAGTATGACTACGGATAATAGTAAGGGAACATACGAGAATGAGACGATGCGAGAGATGGCGAAATGCAAAGGGAGTGTAAAGGACTCAAACTATCGTACGTCGCATCGATGCGATAGCAAGCGGGGCAGCCAAATATAAAGAACAAGGAAAAACGACAAGCCTCTAATCATCTGCACCTTCAGCCTCATCTTTCGTATCTGGTTTCTCTGTAAGCCAGCTAAGAAATGCAAGTTAGAGTTGGGAGACATGGCGTACCTGAATCTTGCATGTCTGAAGTCCAGAGGGTGAGGTTATCCCGTAATAGTTGCATGATGAGCGTCGAGTCCTTGTAGCTCTCCTCGGAAAGGGTGTCAAGCTCAGCAATTGCATCATCGAATGCTTGCTTGGCGAGATGGCAGGCACGGTCGGGGCTGTTCAGAATCTCGTAGTAAAACACGGAGAAGTTGAGTGCAAGACCAAGTCGGATGGGATGGGTGGGCGGTAGCTCAGTGACAGCAACTTCCGAAGCATCCTTGTAGGCACCCAAGGACTTGTCGGCGCTGTCCTTCCGCTTGTCGCCAGTGGCGAACTCCGCAAGGTAACGGTGATAGTCACCCATCCTACGGTAAACGTCAGTATAATGCAAAGGCTTCAAGCCTATGAACATACATCTTGTGGTAGAACACCTTCGACTCGCCAGAGGCAGCGGAGGGGATGAGATGCTTGTCAAGGACGTCCAGGATGTCCTCGCAGATCTTAGCGAGCTCGCCCTCGATCTTCTCTCTGTACCCCTTAATCATGGCGACCTGGGCTTCGTTACCCTTGGACTCCTCCTTCTGCTCGATCGAAGAGACAATGCGCCATGATGCACGACGAGCACCGATGACGTTCTTGTATGCCACAGACAGAAGGTTACGTTCCTCGACGGTCAGCTCCTGGTCAGACGAGGCGACCCGCTTCATGTTCTCGACCATCTCTGAATGTTATGTGAGTAATGGCACGACACGGTGAAGATGGGAATTCACCTTCGTAGCGCTCTGCCTGCTCGGCGAGCTTAGCAAGGTAGACAGAGTCCTCACGCGATTCAGGCATCTGGAACATAAAGGAGTGGTTATCAACATGTTGACGCGTCGCGTTAAATACTCACTGTTGGATGAGTGGAGGATAAGTATAGAGCTAGGGAATGGGGGAGATGATGAGCACGGCAAATTTATAGTCAAAGAGGACAATGAGGACATACCGGAGAGTGGATGGTGGTGGTTGTTAGAAAGAGGAGTGTTGTGGAAATAAACTGCAAAATTAAATTCAGAGCTGGGCAGAGGGTTCGGGCATAGGGTAGGGTACAGGGTATCTCCTTTCTTGGCATAGATTCGCACGCCACAATCACCAAAAGGTCGGTGTCTTGATTGTTGCCATGATGAAAGATTCTAGAACCTCTGTATTATGTTTTGTGGTCGTCGTCGCAGTCGTCCCCGTCGTTGGTTTATTTCGAACCCAACCAATGACATGTGTGCTTGCCATTGCAGACCGTGGCACTCTTGGATAAGGATAGAGGTCTTCCTTATCGGCTTGGCGCTCTACACAGCCCGACGAGCACTGGATTCACCAATTATAGGATACCCTGCTTTGGAGACAGTGCCGTCATCAAGCTCCATTATGAACCTTGCGACGCAGGCGGTGACAACATTGACAGGCTATGGGTTTGGGCAGATTTGAGCTCCCAACAGCTCCCAGCGCTATTTTTGCCATGTATGTATCGTGTGCGATCCCTTCCGCAAGTTCGGAATTCCTGCTTGTTCGCCTTTCACTGTCTTATCGCCGTCTCATTTGTTGCGTCACCCTTCCTCGATTGCTTGATTGGGGTGTATTCTCTGCAGCGTGTCCAGTACCCGGAGGTACCAAATATCCTAGGCACTGCGCCTTCCCGAGCCTTACCTGAAACTCTGACTTCGCCATTGATGGCTTCGTCCCACCTTATCTTATTCTGGGCTATCAGTGACGAAGCTATCAAACCATGCGCACTCGCAACCAGGCGGTCAATGTTTCAATTCCGACGAGAGAAAAGCGAACCAACTGAAACTGAAACTCACTATAACCTTCCCAGTACTTATTGTCCGTGGATTCTAGGCGGAGCAATCAGTCGTTCCTTTACATGGATTCAGATTCCGTCTTCCGGGATGTTTCCACCAACCTTCAAGACGTTGTTCGTCTTCTGCGACTGCCCGAATAATGAGCGATGGTCCGATGAACGTCAGTATTAATTCTCGTTTAAGTTGCGTCAGTGCTGCATTACCCCATCCCAGTTCCGAGTTGCATCACAACGGCGGCAAGCGGGACATGACCGCGGCCAACAAGTCGCTTGTACTATGCCACTGTCCACAAGACGGGATGTGTCGGAAGATATTCCCTCATCAGGTAGCTACACGGAGGATAAACTAGGCTCTTATTGGCGGTGTAAGGGATGAGTTTTAGGGCCTCTACGTCATTTGCTCTGTCACCCTTCAATTGATTCTTATTCTTTTACTTTTCCCTGTCAATAGACTTCTTCCTGTACCTTAGATATATTCCCCACAGGGCTCCACGATTTCCACCGAAGAACAGACATCAACAGTCACGGAAACGTTATGGCAGGGCCACTCCTGCACTCCTTAACGGCCCTCCTGCGCTAAATGTTGCGTATCCATGCTGCAACGACGGCACAGTTCTACTGTAATGTGATACGCCCCCTCCTGTATAATCTAGTGCATCGGATTGGATGCAAGAGCATTTCAAAACACAAGTTCAGGATAACTGCAGGATATTAATGTGACTTGTGACAACACGCTCGGTCACGGGTGCAACCGCGTCGCGTCAGGCAACTTTCTCATCTACTCATTGTGCGAACGCCTCCCACGACATGCCAGCTCAGAAGCGTAAATCAGACGCTGGGCAACCGTCATCTTCCAAGAAATCGCGCGCTTCTCATTCCTCTGCAAAAGCGCTGGTCAAAGCCATCCTTGCTGATCGAGACTCGTACCCAATCCCAGACTCTGACGAGGACATTCGTCAGTCACTGGTCGAGCTGGCTGAGTATGTGACAGAGCTCGAGCAGGATATCAAGCAACTCGAAGTAGGCGCTGGTTCCGCGCAAGCTCTGACCGCCGATCAACTCGACGCGGCCATCGAGAAGATCAGAAAGGCTGCGCACAGTGGTATCAAGAAGCAGATGACTGTAGGTTTCTCGCACCCGTCTGATCTGCGTCGACCTGTTTTGACCGGAGATTACAGTGGAAGCCGTCTTGCAAGACTGGCACTGCCAAGTGGTGCTACGACGGCGTTTGCGCTGATTCCGTCGTATTCGGTACCTTGCTCGGCCTCGGCGGTCCACCGAAGTGGAAGATGCACAAAATGCCTATTGAAGACTTTGAAAAACGTATTGGTAATCTCAATGCGTCTGCTAGGTCTTGTGTTTTTTCTTGTAAAATGTGACTCGTTCTTACTGTGGAAGTAGGTATTCGCACCTGTACCTCAAAGGCCCGCACGTCAACATCCGCTGGAATGAGAGTTCGGGAGAGTTCAAATTCAGTGGATCCTATGGCGCATAGGCACGGTGTTTTCACTCCGTCCTCGCTTTCGAATGTCCTAAGCTCACTAATAGACAATATTACCCCTCCTTCTTAACGCTGATTTATCACTTCGTAGGTATATACTTACTTGCTGTAATTTACCCTACAATGCTGTTGCCCTTATGAATTGACGAAGTGCCGTTCGTAGTCGCTCTTGGAGTATTTCAAGCTTGCACCGTATTACCTTACGGCCTTTCGTCATTGATTACGTGATCGACGAAGCTGACCGACCATTGCCTGCGCAAAATACCAGACGTGTCCTTTGGTTCGTCTCAGCCATGTCTACGCCTGCTCAAGCTGGCGCTCCGCCCGCTCAGGAGGAGGAAAGCACAGTTCGGAAGTTCTTTTCAGTCGCTCAGGTTAGTGTACATTTCCCCGAATCCCATGTATACGCTACTAACTTCACATGTAGCAAGTCTTCTTGATATGGGCATTCTCTCAGCTTGGTGCGTCTGAGTTATCTGGTTAACGATCGAGAGACTCATTTGAAACTGTCTAGCTATGAAATTGATGGCGCCTTCGAAACCTGCGGATGTTCCACCCGTGGTGGTACCAGGTAGTGATGCTGTACCACCTGGCCAGGTCAATCCGTTCCTTTTGCCTCCAACACAAGCATATCCCGCCTGGAAACTGGGCCAGCCTTTATCTATGCATGTATACTTTTCGACTTCTCCAAGTGGTGACGTATTCTCTCGTCAATGGACATCAGCATGGCGGGAGGACGAGGACGCGGGTCTTCCGAATTTCGTCTGGGAGAATATCACGTTTGGAGACTGGAAGGACACAAGGGTTGCGACGTATGATATCAACTTGCCGCTGGTGAGTTGTTTAATTTAAACTCATGGGTGCCCATATTGACAGTTGGGCAGCCTGTACAAAGAAACGGATCGTTATGGGCAGATGTTTTCCTCGTCAAAAATGGTACAAGCCCGGACCCTTCGAATCCCTCTTTTGATCCTCATTCAGTGCATCATATTCGGAAACGTGAGACTATGGCCAGCTGGTTTTCGAGTCCGGGATTGACTTGTGTTGCAGTTTTAACGCGGTATATGCCCAAAGCAAAAGCACGCAAAGAGAAAAACTTACTTTCTAATCCTGATGAGAATGAAGATGCTGAAGAGGTTCGTAGTCACACTAGTTCTCTTGTTACCTTTTGACGAGCAGGATCCTCTGGAAGCCACAAGACGATATCATAGTATCGCATTGGCACAAGGTAGGTCCTAACTTACATGAATCGTTTTAGAGATACACATTAATTCATGAACAGAACCTCACGTTGGCGCTTGTTTCCGATGAGACGATCATACCATACCACAAGCTGCCCCCTGTTCTAATCGACCGTATGTCTATTTATGAAAGATTGGGACATGCAATTCACTATGAATTTAGATGTGCATCTCGTTCCAGGCTCGCGAGATGAAACTGGCGCCAAGGGATTTTACAAGCCTGTGATCTTCCCCAATGACTTCTGGTTACTTCGCTCGCAGTTGATCGAAATCAACACAACCACGCCTATGCTGCCTCTTGAAATAACTTTCCAACCCATGTCCTACATCAAATTCCAGATACTTGCATCTATGACTCAGGGTTTCGATGAAGCCCTCAAACAACAAGGCGGTGGCGCAGGAGCGGAAGTTGACGAGATCAAACGAATGCTTACTGAGACTAATCCGTGGTTCTTGGGTCTGACTGGATTGGTCAGCATACTTCACGTTGTGTGAGTGCTTCGCAGTTGTTTTCGCGCACTTGATTAAACGCCGTGGCATATGCAAGCTTCGAAATGCTCGCCTTCAAGTCCGACGTTTCGCATTGGCGCCAGCGAAAGGAGCTGGTAGGCGTCTCTGTCAGGTAAGATATTCTGCGGTACAGGTGTCATTGGCTGTCATTACGACTACTCATCCCCGTTCCCTTCCGTAGAACGGTGTGTGTCTTTTTTGGGGAAACGCTCGGTCTCGAACTGATCGGGATTGATATTCAATTTTGTTAGATTATAACGAACGTGTTCGTCCAGACCGTGGTGCTTTTGTACCTCATTGACAACAACGAAAACACGAGTTGGATGATCCTCATGGGGTCTGGTATGGGTGTCGTTATCGAAGCATGGAAGGTGCACGAGGAACCTTTACGGAGAAAGCTCAGTTGGGCTGACTCTACTTTTCGCAGATCACGAAGGCTGTGGATATTAGCCTAATAGCTGCTCCGCCTGGCTCTCGACTGCCCTATATGCTTAGTATCAAAGGTTCAGTCCCTTACACGTGTTTTTACTGCATATGAGCTAACAATATGGCGCAATCAGATAAGCACGTCCTCAGCGATGATGAGAAGAAAACGCAAGAGTGAGTAAAGTCCACTTCCTATAGAGTTGGACAGGGTGCACTGACATAAATATTTGGTCAGGTATGACAAGCTTGCGTTCCGCATTGTGTCATATTTTACTATTCCATTACTCGCGGCTTATGCAATCTACTCGATGATTTACGAAACTCATAAAGGATGGTACAGCTTTGTGATCTCGACGCTGACTTCATTCGTGTATATGTTTGGTTTTGTGAGTCCACATCGATCTTCTCCTTCGGCTGCCTGATGCCGATGGATTACCACAGGCACAGTTGATACCCCAGCTCATTATCAACTATAAACTCAAGGTTCGTCTTGCCATCCCTGGAGTACTTCCCGTTCTTACCCGTGACATTCCTTCAGAGTGTGGCACATATGCCCATGAAGGCAATGATATATAAGACGCTGTCAACTGTCGTTGACGATCTCTTTGCGTAAGGACCTACGACGAATTGGTGCATCTCGTACTCATGAGACCCGTGGCGGGAACGCAGGTTTTGCATCAAGATGCCGATGCTACACAGATTGGCATGCTTCCGGGACGATGTTGTGTTTTTAGTTTTCCTGTATCAGGTGGGTCATGACTCATGATTCTAGTTGATCTGGATTTGAGCCTCGTGTTTGTCCAGCGCTGGATCTACCGCATTGATCCCAAACGAGTGAATGAGTACGGTCAGGTGTTGACAGAAGACGTTATTAAGGTTGACGGCAACGAGGAGACAAAGAAGGACAAGTAGAATAGGGATTCCGCCTGGTCAACCGTATATCGGGATACGCCGCCGAAGAGAATTATTCTTCTGCGTGTTAACTCCTGAGGCGCCCGCGTAAATGCGATGAATGGAATCCACCTGTCCTTTGACATGTTCACTAGATCACGTTATCTCAGTGCTATTGATTACGATCAGGGACCATCCCTTCAGCGCTTCAGCTCAGTGTGGGGAGCTTGGAACCCTTGACTTCCATCGCCGGGTATATTTTTACTTTCGGAGCAATGTTTTGTTTGTAATAAAATTAGCCGGAAAGAGGGCGAATATTACCGCACGCGGACTGTGGCAAACAGTTCCTTGATTTGGAGGACTATGACACCTGATTCATATCCTCTTGACTCTTTCTCGCCGCCAACGCTGGCATTGCAACCCCCTTATTTTCTACTCTCATCAGGTCGTCGTCAATCATGGCGAATGTCCGCCAGGATGAGGTTTTAACCAGGGCTTGCAAATGTCTTAATATTCGTATCCAGTCTAGGCCACCGCATGGAACCCCTCCAGATTTTCTCAAGGACTGTGCAGCAGATTCCGGCTATACACTGACGTATGTTGGCGAGGAAGGTCTCAAAGTTGTAAGTTACATCTCTCGTGCCGTTCGTTGTTACAATCTGATTTTTTTTGATAGGCTCATCCTCAAGTGACGATGAGAACACGTAAAATGGGACCGCCTCTGGGCGGCACAAATCGATGCGTACGATATACGACATTGACTTGTCTATTATGTCAGACCCTCGCGTATCGCGTGCAGCAGTTGGTCCCACTCGATGTGGAGGGTCAAGAAGGACCTTTGCTTCCGACTTATGACTGGGTTGAGCAAGACATACTGATGAGCAGTAGCGGTTGGATTGACGTACACAGCAACTGCCTGGTGAGTCATTTGTTCCGTGGGCAACGGAGGCAGACGTTCCTCTTCGATCCCTCGTGCAAATTCGGGGGATATCCTCTGGCTGAGACACCTGTAGCATTTCTTTGACATGATGCCCAGTGACGTGATGCTATTAACTGTGCAGGGTTTACTGACCGGGAACTTCAGGATCCCGATGCCGTTTCCAGGCTCATGTCCTCAACGACATATTCCCCGACTTTCAACGTTGCTGTGCCGTTATGTGCACTCTCTACTCCCGAGCCTTCTTTACAGTCATCATACGTCACCTCTGCTGACGCGTCGCCCCCTGAAATACCTTCCGAGCCCATATTGTCAAACTTGCGTGCACTGTTTCCACCGACGCCATTTGTACCTTCACATCCCGTCTTTTCTCACCTCTCATCCATAGCTATATCCAAATCACAGGCTCTAAGAACGTCCGCCGAGGAACAGCTCGTTGTCCTTATACGAGATAGAGTCGCTGAAATTGAGAAGTCCGAGCAGGAGTTGAAAAGAGCCGTGGAAAGCCTTTGGAAAAAATTTCTCGAGAGCTTAGGTCAGACGGAGAAGGATTGGGGCGTTTCCGATACAACTAAGCGGAGAGATCAGGCGAAAAAACTCAGCATTAACACTACAGGGGCCCAAATCGTCGGCACGCCAGTGGTTTCCGTTCGGGACTTCGTACCTGTCTCCAGTCCAGCCAGGATAGCTTCACCTGCATCATCAGTGCCAAGAGTGTCTTCACTTTCCGCGTCTCTTGCGACATCGGCATTCCACCATCCCCGCGCCGTCCGGGAGCGAAATACTCAGACTGAACATTCAAGAGATATTCCACGGTCGCCACCGCCTTATTCTTCGCATCCCTCATCTGTCGGCTCCGCAGACAGTCGATCGCTTTCACCATCTATTTCATCAAGAGAACTGTTGGCGTTAGCGAATGGGGACAGTCTTCGGCCGTTCAAACGCAGCATGGACGAAGCTCGGGACACGGCTGCGAGCTTCCGATATTTCATAGATATGGAAGCTGAGATGGAGATGATGCGCGGACGTCAGCAACTCCCCGCGGCCGGGCCCGCCCATGAGACCAAAGAAGAGAACACGATCGAAGGTGCCAAACCGAGTAACACATCAAGCTCCGCTAAGACATTGGAGAATGAGTCAAAGGGAGTCAAAGGGGACCGATTACAGAAGTCTGAACATCACAAGGATGGTAATGAGTCAAGGGCGAAACGCAAGGTGACATTTGATATTAAACCAGACACGCTAACACCGGACGGGCCGACTGTTAAGAAGATTGGAAATGGTCAAGGTCGTGACGCACAAGGTAACTGACGGTGATGATTTTTACGTGATTTTCTGACCGTACGTTTATTCTAGATATGATCTTTGATCTGGATGGTGAAAGCAGCGATCGTGATTCATCAGATGCAGCCCCAGTCCTCCCTTTCAAAGAGGCACCACATATTCCTCGACGCCGTATGCGCCCCCGCAGCAGTACTAGCCACGGTGGCCTACCAGCATCGCTATCCTCATTGAGGCCGACATCTTTACCTGCATACGCTGCTCTTCAAGCCCATATACATCAAGAGGGGTCGACGTTTGGAACACACTCTCCATCGCCTGAGCGGTTGTATACTGAAAGAAACCGCCGTACCACGGGGCCTGGTTACCCAGCCCCCGATCCGCAAGAAGAAGAAATTTTGAAGTTGGTTGCTGCCAATACCCCAAGTCACAGAGGCGCTTGGCAGCCCAGCAGCAGAGCATGGCAGTTGTTCGTTAGTAGACGAGGTGGCAAGCATGGTGTTGCTGGCATGTTCATCCCAGAGGAGGGGTCTGAAGTTGGCAACCCAGTCAGTGACACTGATGACAGTGACGACATAACTGAGGGTCAGTTTTTTCTCCTTAAGGATATTGCCGTACTAAGACTTCCGTAGGTACACGACATAATCCCCCGGGAATACCTGGGTCACTGCCTATCCGTATTGAGCCATTATCGCGCAATCGAAAGCCTCTATCCTTGGAGTCATATCAGCCAAAGACATCGCTCTCTGAACGTGCTGGTGCTATGGTACCCCGTTTGCCGGGGACGGATGATAGGCGTTCCGCTTCCGCTTTGCGCAAAGCTTCTTATGCCGCTCGAGATCGTGACCGTTCCATGGACCCCGGAACGCTGGATTTCGTTTCGCAAGAAGATCAGGACGGCGATAGTGATGACGAGCTATTACAGGCTGATCGTCTCGATGAAGCACGGGGCAGACGGCGGGCGCTCAAGATTCTTGAAGCTCGGAGTAGGCTTCCGGCCGCCGGAATGTGGAGAAGTCTTGCATAAGATGGAGTACCGTGCTGGTGATTTACATTATTTCTTCACTAATTTAGCCGGTGCTTCATCTGCTTGATGTCATACTCGTGCACCTTGATAGCTTACATGTATGAGTACCAAATACTGATGTACATAAGACTTTAGTGTAGTACGGACGTTTTGGCTTACTTTTTCGTTTGAACACAACGCTTATAATTCTCACTTTTTTGGGGACCCCGGATGGACAAGAATGGTTCCCCGGACACCTTGGTCCGAAGAGTGATCTTTTCCACAGACGTCGATGAGCTCGCCCATCGGAGAACCGTTCCAAGTATCAAGCTACCCTGTTTCAACGAAGAAAAAGCACGACAAAGCACTCCATCCCACATATGTCTCATACAGCCATAATTACTCTGGTCATGCGACGGTCACCGTCCAAGCAGAAGGCATACATATAGTGGATGTGAGTTTTCTGGACTCCTGCTGGAGACGCGTTAACAGTGATCTCGTGTTTTCAGTTGTCTGAGCTCCACCCAGTAGTCTCGCATACCTGTGGATCTAATGTTACATTTTCTGGACCTGCGAACAGTCGACGTATATCAGATGATGATGGACGCATATGCACAACCTATGCAGCTGTGTCTTCCGCGCCGGAAGTTGCTGTGAAGAACAGGGATCGGACGGTATGGATTATGAAGCAAAAGATATCAGGCAATAGCTTGGGGAAAAGCGAAAAACGCGAAGTTGTGGTTTGTCATGCTCATGAACACATTCCAGGTTATGCCTTGGACTGACACCACTGCTAGGTGCCTCACGAAGTCGCGCGTATCCACTCAAATGACAAAACTTCGAGCATCCTTCTCGTATCTTCCACGGGTGATATCAGCGTAGCAGACGACGAGCTGAACATACAGTCCACTCTCGCATGCCCGCACGAACAAAATTTCCTTGACGTGTTTTTCTTCTCTGGCGCGTCATGTACTTTTCTACCGCCTCATCAAGATCCTCCGGACACTGTAATAGTGTTCTGCTCGAGCTCCAATTCCACCCTGCTTCTGTCCATTGTATCTGTCACCGGCAAGGACATGGTCGTCGTCGGAAAAGCCCAGTTTTCGACCTCTCGGGGAGTCTCTGGAAGGGAAACACAACGCATCATTGCCATTTCATGTAGTCCCTGTGGGGTGCTGAGCTGCATCAGTAAGCTTGCGTGTCTTTCTGACTTTCAATATCACTAACATCATCAAGATGAATCTCATACTTGGGCTGCCTACCAGATCGAGGCAAATAACAATGGTCCATCGATAAGTGGAACACAAATTGGCGAGACATTATCTCTGGCCCAATTATCGCGTATACAGGCTCCGTCTTTTGGAGGCAGTGTCTGTCTCCTTTCACTGAGTTCCTCGTTGGTTCTCCTCGCTGCCATGAGTGGCACACCATCATCAGAGATATCAATTCTGCTCTGGGACATGCGCTACGGTGTAGTTCTTGCATCGCAGACTATCCCCATCCCGTCCTCTCTTTCGCCGAGCATTAAAGCGGGCATTGCTATAAGCCTACTCCCTGCAGACGCAGGGCAGGTACTATTGACGTTGTGCCCTGCAAACGTCGCAACGACTGCCACATCAACTTCCCAGTCTTGTCGATCGACAGTGTACATTATCCCTGTGGAACCGCATCTGAAGTCCACCATTGCTGGTGCGATCGGAAAGACCTCCGCAACTTCTGCATGGCTAGCACCAGGCCCTAAAGCTGAAGCACTACCAGGCGACGATTCCAGATCTAAACTACTTATCGAAATGGCAAATTATTTGCGGCAAAATGAGCCTCATAAGGCAGATGAGGCATTCTTCACCTGGGTCAAGAAACACCCCTCAGTACATGGGCAACCGGCAACTAGTGTGCTTTCGATCTCAACCCCGGTGCGCAATTAAGTCTAGTGATTTACCCAACGTTTCTGATGCCATATCTACCAATAGGATGGAGCGGCGTCAGAAGCTCTTTATAGTCACGGTTTTGTCAAAGAGCTTCTAGGCCTCTTCTTTGCGCCTGAAAATCTCACTGGCAAGCACCAGTACTCTCCGCGTGTCACGCGGCACTTGATCGAGAATCGCGTCGTCAGTGCGGGCATGGTGGAGGATGGACTTTTCACAGCACTACGAGAACACAGCGATTGGGTAGGTGATTTCCCTCTGTCGAGTTAAGAAGAGTAATGATACGTGAAATAGGAAAGTATCATATTGGCGTTCAACTCCTTAGTCGACATCTCCGAGGACGACATGATCTCCCTCGCTAAGACACTTATTGATAAGGAACGAAAAACGCAGATTGATCCCGAGGCCATGGATGTGGATAGCACGCAGCTCTGGACCCCAACCCTATCGGCTTACATGCTGGCGTGCGTCTCGTACCCAGCGTCTCCGGCCGCACTCCGGCTGGCCATTAGAAAGCATTTGCCGGATGCGCAAGATCTCATTCCGATCTTGGAATTATTGAATGGCTGGACCGTCGGCGGGACTGAGGAGTACATTCGTACTCTTTTAAAATCCGTGGCGTCGAATGTTACGATGGAATACCGGGGTGGAGCAGCCCCACCGTATGATAAGGTATGTTTGCGCCATATAGTTTTGGAGGATGCCCTAAATCTGTACAGACGATATTGTTCCTGCAAGTCTTGCTAGACGCTTCGTTTGTCTCCTTGTTGCAATACCCACCCTCGCACGAACTACTACGGAGGATTATGTCGCATATCGAACCCGAAATGGGACTTCATGAGCATATGGAGTACCTCCGGGGACCACTGGAGCCCTTTGCCAAGGCCCAGCATCGGATACTGAAGGAGAAGGCTGAAGGTGTACCCAAGGAAACGCCGAATGAATGGAGAAAAAGACGGAAACGTCAAGAGCAACAGGTTGCACTCGGAGTTGGGCTATATAGATTGGAGGAGCTTGTCATCTAGTCCTTACGTAGCGTGTGATAAGATGACATCAGTCCCACCGGATACTGCCATTAGCATCCTCCTCGATCAATCATGAGCGCCATCAAGATTGGTGTAATTACAGGTCAGAGCGTCATCAACTTCAGGTCGCTGAAGCCCAACTGAGTCTTTTGGAAAATGTGTCAGTTAGTGACACAGCGTCGGTGGACGCAGCTGCAGACAGATCGGGCCCAACGATCCAAGATATCGTTCGGCAACGGGGTCATGGTTGCGTACGCTCTGTAATTCTTCCAGATGATGAACAGCGGATCCGGGAGACGGTCAAAACCTGGTGCGGCGAGAACACCATTGACTGGATCATTTCCACAGGGGGGACGGGTTTCGGCGTGCGCGACAGAACACCTGAAGTATTTACCTTTCGTACTCGATGAATCTCATTTGACTTCCTCCTGCTCAGGCAATAGCCCCCTTATTGGAGCGCGAAGCACCAGGAATCATTCATCTACTGTTGTCCGAGTCGTTGAAGCACACTCCGCTGGCAGCACTCTCACGACCTGTCGCAGGCACGGTAGGGAAAACGCTCATCGTCACCCTCCCTGGTAGTGTCAAGGCAGTTAAAGAAAACCTGGAAGCTCTCTTCTCGAATGGATTTATCGAACATGCTATAGATCTCATCAGAGGGGGGACAGGCAAGCAGGTGCATGCTACTATGGGTTCGGGACACGAGCCGCACCACCATCACCACCACCATCACGATCACCACGTACCGCAGCCTCGGTCAATTTTATCCCATGATCCGTCTTTGCCTGGTAAGTCCTTATCCGGCACTTAGCTGCACCAAACATTATGTTATTGTCGACAGTTCATGCTCGTAATCGCATTTCACCATATCCCCAAATATCCCTCGATGATGCCTTAAAGACCATCGCGAATGAAATTAAACCGCTGGGTGTGGTGTCTCTTCCGGTCAGTGAAAGCTAGAAGTCCGGGACATATCGAATACGAGCTGAGTATTAACAGGTAACATCTACACTGGCGGGCCACATCCTCGGTGAAGACGTGTATGCTCCACAAAATGTTCCTCCATCAAAAACCACCAGCGTAGATGGCTACGCACTTCGCTGTTAGTTTGTAAATCTGTCACACATAATGAGCCATGCTAATATAGCTATCAGCATCTGACCCTCCTGGAGTATACAACGTTCTGACGGCCAAAACCCATGCCTTGATTGATATCCTTCCTGAGGGATCAATTTTCCGTATTAACACAGGAGGGCCTCTACCGACAGGAACTGACACGGTGATCATGGTTGAAGATACTGAGCTAGTTTCTACCGTCGGGGAAGTCTATGGACAAGACGCTGAAGAAAATGAGGTGCAAACCCTCGTGCAAGTCCCGCCAGGCGACAACGTCCGAGAACCAGGCTCTGATGTACACAAGGGAGACCTTGTACTTCCAAAAGGTGAGGTCCTTACAAGCCTAGGAGGCGAAGTAGGGACCCTAGCGTTCGTCGGGCGAAAAGAGGTAGGCAGACATCACATCTAGCATGTGTCAGTGCAGAGATGAACTGGCTGGCATCAGGTCAAAGTGCACCGCAAGCCCATTGTTGCTATTCTCAGCACGGGTAACGAACTTCTTGATCTCCAATCTCCTAACCCACTTCCCTCTGACGGATGGGGAGGCATTTGGGATACTAATCGTCCATCACTGCGAGCAGCCCTTGAAGGGATGGGGTATAGTGTTGTTGACCTTGGAATTGTTGCCGACGAGTAAGAGCTTTCCCTCTTCGTACACTCATCATCTGAGGGGGCACCAGTGTTGACTCGCATGTGAAGGCGATACAACAAGGACTTGAAAATGCCGACCTGTTACTCACGACAGGCGGGACGTCCATGGGGGCGAGCGATCTTCTCAAGCCTGTGGTCGAACGTCAGTTCGGAGGCACGGTGCATTTTGGACGAGTGTCAATGAAACCCGGAAAGCCAACCACGTTCGCAAGTATCCCTACTACAAAAGGAGAGCACGAAAGGAAATTCATGTTTGCTCTACCCGGCAATCCTGCTTCTGCCCTCGTCACATTCTACGTCTTCGTTGTGCCGGCGTTGCGGAAACTTGGGGGATGGCATGAGAACAGATGTCACCTGCCACGCGTACGTGTGAAGGTACGCATACCACAGCTTTAACAAACAGGTTCTCTCTTGATGGCGGTGCGGTAGCTGGAAAATACCATGCGACTGGACCCTCGTGTTGAATTCCATCGCGTAATCGTGAGAGCTGGAGAGGAAAGTTTACGAGCAACGAGTACAGGTGGACAGAGGTCGAGTAGAGTTGCAAGCCTGAGTGGAGCGAATGGCCTTGTGCAACTGCCAACAAAAAGGGAAGGTGGGCCAGATCAGTTGGAGGCTGGGAGCTATGCAGATGCTGTCGTTATTGGAGAGTTGCAGATGTGAGTTTTCTTTCTACTTACCTAGTTGCTTGCAACGTCCAGTCAATCAAGTTCTCTTGGGTCTCTTGTGTTGCTAGGAGCATGGCTCAGTATAGTTTATCACTTGAGGAACCGTGCATACCAATGCCAAGATCTCGGATTCCAAGACTTTCGCTTCAACTTCGAGTCGCTGACGTTGCTTTGCGAGCATCTGGAGGCGTCTTTCTTCACGTTTATCTGAAGTGGGTGCTGTCGCGACTTTGGACTGCATCGCATGTGCAACCTCAACCTTAGCACATTAAGTCGTGTCTGTAAGGAGAAAACCATGTATCACACCTTGCTCTGGATCAAGCCCTCTCGACGACTCAGAGCATTGAGACCTTTCTCTGCTCGATCAATAAGCTCATTGATCTGAGGTTCGATCTCGTCCGCGAGATCTGCTTTATATCTGCGAACGGTAGCCTCGTCGATCAGAAGAAATACCTGCAATGCAAATAGTAATCATTATGCGCGCCGGGAAAGAAAGTTCACATGATCTCACTCTCTGGTTTTCAAGAACCTTGTTCATGCGGGGCAGATCAAATGTACCATTTCGGAGAAGTTGTTGGGCTTCATGCGCCTGGAAATGCTGTGAACTTGTTGTGTTATGCTATCCACAAGTCTCCTACCTCTTCGCAGCAGTCCTCCATGGCAAGGACGCACTCGCGTAGGTTAGGAGGACAAACTGCATTGGCGTCGCTACGATGCACATCAATGCCACTCGCAAACACAGATTCCCTTGATCTTGGTAACATCGACAGCCTCGACATGGCGGTTGTTTTAACTTTTGGGAAGGCGTCACGGCAACATCGGCAGACGCGTCTGGGTGCTGTCTGAGTTTCAATATCAACAATGTAAATAATGTAAATAATGTTCTGACGATACTCTGTGCCCAATGCCCATACATTCAACCGCAACGAGGTAGCTTTGATGGTTAGGTGAAACCATGACGCGTACACATCTAGATTGTATCAACTATTCATGTTATCTCCTGTTGGATGATATCAATTGGCGAGCTCACAAACCATGATTATGTCGCATTCAGAACATTCTAACCTTCAACGAAGTTTCAGAGGAGCTTAGGCTTAATCTTCAGCCACGTGTTGCCCAGCGGCGCCAGGCTGGAGGCAAGTCATAGCCAGATATTGAGATGCACTTCCAAAAAGCCTTGTTGATTTGTACACGAGATGACCGGTCACTGGGAGGTAAGTATGCGAAGGGGTGAAACCTTCAGCTTCAAGGCTTCAACGGTCCTCTGGTGTGCACGAGATGCGCCTTCACGGTATTCCTACTCATACTTATCGCCGCTGGTCATTTTCACACTCGATTATATTCTAGTATACTGGCATTAATATAGTGGCCTGGACGGCCTTGCAC